>JAYJME010003563.1:0-11961 GCA_036873775.1 Costaria costata | reverse complement strand
GGACAATGGGTGCGCTGGATGTCGACGAGTAGAAGAACGGTTTAATGTGAAGAACACACACACACACACACACACAGGTCCTCCCCACTTCTATCCCCCCGCTACATATGGCGCGTTCCTCCTTTGATTTCGCAAGGAGAGTTCAGCGGATTTTTGTCTCGTCGACAGGCATCGCTATTCACTTAGGATGTTCGTGTTCGCAGGCGCGCTTTGCGTCTATTTCTGCACAACAACAGAACGCCGCTTCGGGTGATTCGATTTTGCTAAATTGACCGAACAAATTATAACGGGGTTTTATTCTATTAGTATATATCGTTGCAGTTTTCGTTAACTACTGTTACGCTTAATTAATCGATCTGTAGTGTCGGTGGTCACACAATTGTAAGTCGCTGGAGCCCTATAGAGGAAGCCGCCAAATTTAATAGAATATCAAAAATCGAACGGAGAGCACGACGCTGTCCTATCTAAGACACACGAGAAGAAGAAGGCGCACAAACAAAACGAAACCAATGTGCAAACTGAACTAACGGCATTCACTCAACTATTGCATAAGTTGCCCCCGCTCCCACAACTGACCGACTCGTGACTACGACGGTTTCGGTGTTTGGAGTGCTGCCTGCACCGTACCAGACGCACAGCAGTTGTGAACACAGAGGGGAACATTCCTGCCTGCTGCCAGGAGTGCTGTCAGAGTGATCACCCGCGAGCATCCAGTGAAACAAGGGCAATCGAACCATAAACCACCACATACAAGTATCAGCTATCCCCACGCCATTCCGGACTATCTGACGAGGTGCAGTACAAACCACGTCCTGAGGATTGCGGGGGGTCATTCCCCATGAACGGTATACAGCGCTTACGAAAACAACAAAAACCCGTTCTTACGAACACACAACAAAAATCAGTGACGTAGAACTGACTCGAAACAAAATCGAGAAAAAATCGATGTTTGTTTTTACTCTCGTGACGGTATACACGCCGGTCCTGGGTCTGCGTGTGCCGTCTTGTTGCTGCTCGCTATGGCCGCCATATCGCCTTAAGCCACTCGATCACCTCCTTCTACAGGCTCCCGTTGCCGCTCAATTTCAGTCGGTTTCATGAACATACCCCAGGGAACGCGATATTCATGAAAAATCTTGCCTTCCCCGCAGTTCCCTGTGCTGATAATGTGACCGGAGCCGAAACACATCGAGCACACACGCACTCCCTGTCGTCGAAGCCAGTGAAATCTGATCAATGAGTAGGGCGTTGGCTTCCATTGCCGATTGTCGCCTGTCTAACTGGCCGCTGCTATCCTGTCTCGTGCCGTTAACGCAGAGTGTCCTAGAAACAGTCGCAAAGGCCACACCCTTCACGATGTGGGGCACAAGGATTCTTGGACCACTACTTTTGGTCGTGGCCACAACCGATGGTGAGGATAATGTTACAGTACATAAACATATCTCTAAAACTGTTTCTTAGTAGATACTTAGGGTAAGTACGTACCTGGTCGTCGTTTAGGACGTTCAATATTGTACCACATGATACTGGTCTCACGCAGCCACCTAGTTCTTCGAACCTTGGCGCCAACGTGCTTACAGAGATGACTCGGGGTACCCGGGACCGACTCGTTGATGAATATATGTAGACATAGATATTTTGTCTTCCTACGAAACGCCTGATTGCCGATTATTTACCTTTCGGTACGAACGTGTCCACGACCTATCCCGATTGCAATCACTCTTGTGAGTGTCGCATACAAATATATATGTGTATATGCACATGTGGCATCATACTAACTCCCTTAAAGAGTAGAGGAGAATGACATATTCGGATTTCCTGTTTATGGGCCAATCATAGGTCTTGCGGTACGATAGTGGCGAAAACACTATCGGCCAGCGACAGGTCGTCCACTAAGACATGCGCCTATAATCGTCCCGTTATACTGTACTGTATCAACTGCGCTAATGGTCAGTTGCTTCGCCACCATTTGTTCTCGGTATTTCACGTTTCATGGTACCTCTTGTCTCGCCCATTGTCGCTCCAGGTCTCAACTCGTGCATTACGGACGACGTCTGTGCTTCTGGAGCTACTTCCTTGTAAGCAATTGAGGCAAATAAACTCCAAAACACTCTGTCTAAGAGACAGCCGAGCACTTTGCGATCAAACTGCTAGAATGCGTTCCGACAATAAGCACTTGATGCTCCCCGTTTCTGACACAATACTCAATGATGATAACCAATATGAACGGCGGATTTATACATGAGCAGCGTACATAGAAACAAGCCCTTTGGTGCTGTCTGGTCGTCTCTCCGTGGCTTGCAGCTAGGCCCGTTACCCTCTAACGATGTCATTAAACCTGGTGTATTCCTCCTGTTAAGGCCAATATTGTTTTATGGGCAGCGGTTATCGTGGGTAATGCCCACAGTATACCTGGTATACGTACTGCTACGGAGAGGGGGGATAGTGTTCGAGAACATATAACATGGACAACGTAATTGGTTGTTTAAGGAGATCGTATAGCGCGCGGGGGGGGGGGGCGAGGGGGTGACATATTAATGTCTTGAGTTATCGTGAGTTCATTCAAGATTTTCTTTTTTGCATGGGAGGGTAGGAGGGAACGGTTGAATCCAGTACGTACATTTCTCGATAAAGTGTTACAGTAGTGACCGATAAGTATGCTGATTGTTCGGAGACTGCGTTCGACGAGCTCTACGCCACTGTGTCCTTCGATTCCCTCCCTGGCTGATGGCCGACCCAGATACCCCCCAACGCCGTGCTCCATCCCGATGTTTCCCTACTGCTGCATTGAAGGACTCTTTTCCAATGTGATCTCCAAGACGAAGATCTTCCTGACGTCGTGGCATGCTTCGACAGCACAGGACGAAGCACGATCGAAACCCTGTGAGTACTGATGTCCCCATAAAGAGTGCTATTTTGTTGATTAAAATATTGCTAACACGACCCAACACTGACTCCATGCCCGCGGATTGTCTCCAAACACGTGCGCGCAGCTTCAAATCGGTAGACACGTTGTGTGTACGTCTGCGCAAAATGTTTGGCCGTCTCACTACGGCCAGATCGGGCTTCAATCTTGATATATTTGTAGCTGATTCGCAAGGTTCCGCCGTACTTTACTCGCCCGTGTATAAGGTGTCCACTTCATCGAATACATTTGAATTCGGTGGTGTGTGTTTGGTAAGAACGGCAAGTATGACTTGGGGATGCACAGCATGCCATCAGGTTCCAACGTTTTACACTCTGAGCCATGTTCTGCCTAAACCAATACCTTTGCCAACCGGTCCAAGGCCGTCGAGTTTCCGAACTAGCACGACGGCCACGGTGAACCATTCAGTATAATTTAATAAGTCAAAAAGCACTTTGTTGCAAGATTACATGCCATGGAAAAACGTGGGATGGGACTGGACTGCTGGGGCTACAGCAGTGGGGGAGGTGCCTCTATGACGTCGTTCGGTTTGAGCCGATAGCCCCAACTCGGAAGAGCGTTTTGCAATAGATGTCCAGTCTTGGTGGGCCTTCAACCCTTCGACTACCTCAAAACGATATTCCGCACTATTTCCAAGTAGGTTTGTCCACCGAACAACAGTTTCCGGCTCTAGAGGGGTTAACGCGTTTTGATTCCACGATATTAACCACCTTAGAATTAGTCGTGCCGTTTCGAAAAAAAAACAAAACCAAGATTAAGCTGGGTGAGGTAATGCATCACTCGCCAGGTTGAGTGAAACGCGGTAGTATTATCGGGGGTACCCGTCCTATCCAAACACCCCTCTCTCGCCATTGGTAGACAGCAGTTTTATTCGACTCTTAGTGTAGTTGCATATTCCTGTGGAAGCAGACGTAGTAATGGTGATAAGTGCAGGATTTCGTCCCATCTATGGTCTGCTTAATTAAATTTGCTTGCATCCGCGGCATCGGGCCAGCCGTTTCTCGCAACGGTGTGCCTGCGCCACACGGGCAGGCATGCTGTGTGGCAAGCATGTGTTGTACGACGGAGGCAGGTTACCAACGGCATTCTTAACCCACCCTCCCCTCTCTGCGACCCTCCTGCTGCGGTGGCATTTCTGCCGTGGGATTCAAACCCGGTTTAGGGAACTGGGGAGGAACGGCTTTTCTTCGCTCCCAGCCGGAATCTTCGCTGGTTTCACATCGCTTCGTAAACTGTGAGATACTCCTGAGATCTGGCAGCATCAGAGTAGCGGAATTTACCACAAGCAGCCCGTAGCTACAGTAGTTTCTGCCTAATTGCATGTGGCTTCATTGTTTGTTTGTTTGACTTGAACGATCGTGGTTAAGATGAAACAGTTAACGTTCTACTTTTTGTGTTGCGTATATAGTCATTTCTTACGCGAGGGTAACGGGTGTTTATCAAAGCATCCACTTTAGAACGGTAGTGGTGCCGCTGAACCTTCCTAACCCCCCCCTCAGGAGGAGCTCACTGTCTCATCCAAACCCGAACCTTGAAAAAGCAGTGACATGTTTTCTATAGGTACGGAATTACAAAGCTATTTCTTGTTGTGAAAAGCATGGCGTAGTGCCAGAGTTGAGAAGCGCGGCCAGTCAGTCAGGTTTGCTAATACCCTTCAACGTATGCCTCGCGCCATGGTGACGTGTCGGCTTGCTCTTCGCTCCCAGGTCTTACTCCCTCATATGCCCGGTATGTTAATGGGGCTGTTTGTAGTTTTTACTAGGCCCTAAAACAGCTGAGGAGGCGTTTTTTAGGATAGCCCCCCCGACGTTTCTTTAACAAAACCACAGGTTTTGAAACCAGCTCCCGGTCGTATCTCCCGAAATAAGGTGCCCCTGACCAACCCTACATCATCGTTCGATAGTCCTTCGCAAGCAAGAGGTTATTGGGAGATATGTTTTTCATAGCATCCTTCTTCGTGTCGAACAGCCATGAAACGTTCGTTAAAGAAAATCGCTGGTTCGCGGGGGGGTGGCGGTATCGTAGAAACAGACTGAGGAGTATCTTACAGCTATCGGAGTAGGCATGATGTTTTCATCCATACTGTTTTGTGTCTAGTTAAACAAATGTGTATGCCTGTCAAGAGGGGCCCCGTTGACACGACCATATTTTTTGTTTCATTTTATCGTATTTGTTCATGCTGTCCCTTCTAATGAATTCCCTTCCCGCCAGGTCCCTCCCTTTCCTTACGTGGATTATTGTCCCCACCCCGTACTGCCGATGCATGCGAGTATTCCAACCCGATCCACGCAGACTGTATCGTCGCCTCGCGCAGCGGGTCATATCAATACAACTGGTATTCGCTTTTCGTGGCGGTCAACATCATTGCTACTGTGTACTTAAATCGCGCTGCGCATAGTAGCCGTCAAAGGCCCTCCTTTCCTGCGCCGACGTAAACACACCCTCAAACCCCGCTCTCGCGCTGACCCCTGTTCGTCGCCTCTGTTTTATTGGTCAATCATCATCACGACCCATCGCGTCCAACCATCGTGATCAACCGTCATGACCAACCATCGGGTAAAAAACGGCCGGGACCAACCATCGTGGTCAATCAGGAACCTTGAATCCAATGAATTGACGTCCCTGTCGGCCGACGTGTTGGCCGATGTACCAACCCTGGTAGACCTGTGAGTGCCCCGAAACCGAACGTGTTGAGTACAAACGCAGCATCGTACCGCGGAAATGAACTAAATGAATGTTGCGCTACTAGCTTGAGGATGTCTATGACACGTCCCAACACGAAAGGGAAATACCGGGGCAGCCCTGTGGACTACACCGTTGTCTCGTGGTGGTTTTCCAATACCAACCTGAGATCTCAACGAGTTACCTGTCTGTCACAAACATGCCGGCCGTAAAGGGCCTGCCAGTATGATTAGCACGCGTTTACCCTTTCACCAGCAGAAAAAGGGTCCTACACTATTTCCAAGTAGTTTGTCCCCAAAAGTAGTTTTCGGCTCTAAAAGGGTTCCCGTCCACTGGCTCATGAGTGGTAACTAGACAGGGGTACAGATAACGTTTTACGGTGCAAATTGAATGTCGTCGCGATACCGGTAAAATAAGAATGAGTCGTCGTACTTCCGAATGACAGATGTTCTGTTCCTTATATATATATATACATATTATATATATATATATATTATATATATATATTTATTGCACAAAACAATCGCGTGTTTGATGTCTACACATTAAAGATGTTTTATGCAGTGTCACGATTGTTATAACCTTCGCCTTTAGAAGAGCACCGTTATCATGGACGTACAGCAGATATGACTGTTTTTAGTGCATATCGCCAAACCCGAAGTTCTCCCATACCTGTATTCAGTCTGCTTATTGTATGCAAAACATGCCGCAACGATATCGTCGTCCAAACGACAAACGTCTTTTCAACGTCGGGGAACTCTCGGCAGCTTCACAACATGCAGCCATGATTTGCGGGATAAAGTACTTGGACTTGTACTACGATTATTTTCGCAGCCGCAGTCCTGGTACGGTAAGTAGGTTTGTTTTTTTACCATGGTAGGTCTCTTTTGTGTCAGCCACTGGGGGACACTCAGCCGAGTCACTCCTCATTTTGTTTCCTTTATTATCCTTCAATACCTTTACGTTTCAGATCATATGCGCCGCCCTTGCGTGTTGCTCTTTGCGATCTATAGTACGGCAACCAAACTAGTGTACAGTTAGGCTTGAGTGACTTACGGAGTCCCTCGCCCGAGTGGTCAAAATTATGTGAGCAGTAAAATGTGGGGTTATCCCCCTTACCATGGCGTACGTCGGCCCGAAAAAGGTTAAAGAAAGAATCGGAGAATTACACCGGTCGAACATTCGTGCTACGATAGAGGAGGGGTCGTTCTTTCATGATGTGATATATCGCATGAAGATCTCTATAACTCCCCCCAAAAGCAGTTTTGACGAAGAAAGCTGTAGTCTTTAACCCAATGAGAAATCCCAGTGACACGACCAGGGCACCAAAACGAAGTAATGTACAAGAACACGAAGCTGCGTAGTTCTTCACCTGACAATCCCGCCTTCCGCCATGAAAATATTTGGCCGATCAGGTAGCAAGGTTGTTTTACCCTTATGCAGAAATGTAACAAATGTCCGACAATTTTGGGTTAAGGAGCCCCGTCATTCAGAAACATCTTTATCCAAAACGTGATACCTCTATGGTGGCACGCGTTCTTCCGTTACAATTGGCCACTGTGAACCAGGTCACTCTTCAGGAATCAACTTACGACCCTGGAGGCAGGGATGTTTGCGGGCTCACCGGCGTTGGAATTTCTGTGAGTCTGAACTGTGTGCTGCACAAATACATCTCAAGGCCAGACTCTGGATATACGTCGGGCGAAACTCTTTGTCGCACATAGTTTTGTGGCTCAAAAATTGTGGTTCACATATCTCAAGGCAAAAATATCGAAACGTTATGTGTAAACCGTTGTGCTGCACTTACCTTACATCATGGCAGTAATAGGAAAACGATTTTTGCAGACGAATTTGTCGCATATATATCGGAAGGCAGGACTATGCCAACGATTGGCTCTCGTCGAGGGTCTTCGGAATATCTCCAATACCACCACGGTTCCGTCTGAGTTCCGCACTGCTTGATATAACACGGCTCTATACTCTGTTTTTTCAGTATCTTCTGACATGTATAGGAGGGTAGGCCACCAAACAACGCTAAACACCTATCTAAAGCGAGGCTTGCCTTTTGCTGGCCTTCAATGAGACGTTTCAGATTTTTAAGCCATATATGTGGCCAGAAAGCGAGTATCGACTCCTCAGAGCCACCGTCTATGCACGGCATGGGCTCCCCTCTTTCAACCTACCGCGCGTATGTCCTAATAACGCTGAAAAAACAACATAGCGACTTGAAGATCTCGTCGGCCCTCGTCCAGACCATGAATACCGTTTAGCGTTTAATTGCCGCTCAGGACATGAGCGGGATGCGTTCTTCCTCCCTCATGGATCAGCATCTAGAAGCATCGAACACAGGCCCTAAATCGGACTTACGTCTGTCTGCCGTTTTCCCTCGTCTACCGCCGTGGATGGTGCAGGAACGTGGAGTCAAACCAAATCAGCACTCTTACCGCAGAGGCCTTCAACGGCATAGGCGGATCTCTTAAAAAACTGTGAGTGAAGCAAACGCGATCTGGGGCGTCGTGGGGGAAACAAATAGCTTAACGAATTCGACGGTATGTCACCCCCACGCTGTCCATCGGACGAAGCTCGCAGTCGACTTGCTCCAACCCAGGAGAGACACGAACAATTGATACGTGTCGTGGATTACACTCTGCTGTGGGTACGTAAACGTGATGGAAAGTCGGTAATTGTCGCGGTGGGAGCCACGACACGCAGCATACGGTCATGCGTCTTGCACGGTGTCGAATGCTCCTATATAGCTAGAGCACGTCAAAAGGGGGTACCGTAAAGGAGACCGTTGATCAGGTTGTAGGGTGTCGCCAGGCCCTCAGCTCAGTCGGTTAGGCATAAAATCCTTACCCAAGGTGTACTCGTAGACTCGTGTATATATACATATCGATAGAAAAATATTGCAGCCGTCAGCGAGGCAGCAAATCATAGGCATACCTCCACTCATGCCACTATAGCTAGTTTCGAGCGCGAAAGAAATGGTACCTGGCGTACCTACTGAATATTGAGGGCACCATGTCTCATCGTTTCATTGGTCAATTGTTGTACTACAGCAGGACCACCTGCGGCCGTTGTTTCTTCTCAAATATGACATGACGGTCTGCGCGTACGAGGTTCCGTCATTGGGACTGATTCGCCGTTCCAGACGTTCCGTCGCGCTTGAGCCGCCGTGCTACTGTGTAGGAGCTCATCAACCATTGTCGTGACGGATCTCCCCAACCATTGCAAAAGAGCGACCGAAAATAGTTGGATCCGATGTAATCTGCTTCACATGTACGTAGATATAACCAATCCATCGGATTGGGCATCGAATTCTCCAATTACAGAGCACCCAAAGAGCCTTTCTTTAAGCGAGCGATAGAGCTATCTAAACGAGGAGCCTCTAAAACCAAACGCCACGTAAGTTGTTTGCCGAGATAAAAAAGAGCTCGTCAAGCGAAGTAAAACCCCACAAAAACATTATACTACTACACCCTTGTTGTGCAACACGTGCCCTCGGTGTCTGCCTTTAAGTGTCTGTTTAGAACTGAACTCACCCCCCTTTTGCGCCAAACTTGCATGTACGTTGAGTCAGCACCCGTGCTACGGTATAGGGGTAGCACGGTTTGAGGGAACATACTGTTGTTCTGACAACAATTCTCCTCAACTTTAGGACCGACATCGTTTGCTTTTCCAACATCGTGTAGCAGTATTGTTTATCGGGATGCTCTTTCGTTCTGCTCAAGGCCCTCGTCTGGGGTGACGTAGAGAGCTGAGTAACCCAAAGAAATCTTACACGCCGCACGTCTACCGCGGCAGGCGCCCCAAACATACCTGGACGTACAGTGCCGGGTTACGCGTCGGATTAGGAGGCTTGTGCGCGCAAGAGCGCCCTCTTTTGTTCATGCCTGAGTTTGGAACAGTCGCCCTGAACAGGGTGCCGTCCCCATCTTACCCTTGTGTTTTCCGTGCCGGCTGCAACTACGCCTGTGCGATAGGTTCTTCGGATTGAATGACCTCGTCACCTTGCCAGCCGATGTCTTCCAGGGCCTGGACGTTATCAATACGTTGTAAGTGACAAGTATACCGTCCAGCGACAGCACCTTTGTTTCTTTCAACGTTCAGTCACAAATGCAATCAGACGTTTGTGCCGGGTCTGCATATGTATTATGTACAAAACAATCATGTGGTTGACCCAATCAATGTATCGAGTTTGTAAGGAATATTGTATTTCCTTGTCTTGAGACCATATAGGTGCTACGGATATCGCGAACTATCAATCTTCGTTAGGGGGAAGGTACGAACGTAGGTGCGAACGAGGTGTTGGTGTTGGGTGTGTATTTTGTACGCACCGATTCAACCCTCGCTACTCGCGAAAGGTAGGGACACACCCGGTGATTTGGTCTTGATCCGGCGATGTGTTTTTGCGATAAGTTCGCCCTGTTCTTGGTATTACCACTGTTTTTGCGGGATTGGTACAGTATCTGCGTTGTGTGATCCCCATGTTGTGGCACAACGCGTGATGAACACAGCAGGCTCGTATCGTCCCCACGAGGTCTCGATAAAATCAATTATGAGTGCTCGCATGAAGTTGTGCCAGTGTACTTGTAGCGTCAGCGGCGAACCTCACGCATAAGGGCAGGTCCTGATCTGTATGTAATAGAGGTGTAATATTTGTACTCCATCATCGACGGGCCCACGTATGAGCGATTGGTAACGATATGGGCACAAGGGGCGGGCGTGTGATTGAAGGCCGTGCACGCTCCTGGTGCACAGGTGATGTTCACGTGTGTATGCCGTTCGTCGAATGACTTGCCCCACGTATCAAACCTTCTTCATGTTTTGTTTGGACAACACGGTCACGCAGGGCTTTCGATTCGAACAAGATTCAGGAACTTCCGGCCGGCATCTTCGACGGCCTGACAAAACTGTCAACATTGTGAGTGGTGCCAAAACGATATCGCTGTGATCTTTTAGAGAGTCGCTGACACTCAAGAAACAGTCATTTTCATATTATATGTAGAGCATCATAGCGTTTAATACCGTGGCTTGGTGCAACTGCCGAACATGTTTTATTTTGTGACATTGGTTAAATATGCGGCACGCAGGCGTCGCGATCATTTTAGTCATCGTCGTATTGATCTTCATAGAGTGTTCAGGTTCGCCATACCCCGCGCGTCAGAGCGAGACTGGGCACGGCTGATTGGTTCTTTAAGTAGAGTGTTTGAGTTGCAAGCCCCCAACGAGATGATAAATCAATTCCTTGGGGACCAGATAAGGCGTCCTTTGTCTCGGCAACGGACCCTTCTTACAAGCAAATATTGTTGTAACCCCCGGCGGATAAGGGACCCCCAAACAAAACGGAAAGCGACATCACGCATAACAAAAAGGAACGTTAGGATGAAAACCTAACAGAAGCGTTGTGCGTTGTGATCACAGGACGAATCACCAAAATACCATCAATGTAGTATTTGTTGTGCAATTAAAAATAAAAGGGTTTCGCCATCAATGTAGTATTTGTTGTGCAATTAAAAATAAACGGGTTTCGACCCCCCCCCACTGTCTAGGAGATACACATTTTTGTTTGGTGTCAAGAAATGTTTTCGATTTAGTGGCCTCTCTGGCTGATGGGTAAGTATAACTCGCATTAGCGCATAAGCAGGGACGGGAAAATGTATAGTAGGGTGGGTGGAATTCGGGGATTAATGTGTCGAGTTTTGTTTTAGAGTTGGCGACGATCCGCCTCAGGTTGACGTAGAACAAAATGCCTATATGCGTGGATTGTGGATGTACGTGAAGCATTACCTTCGTGGTGACAAGGGTTGGAGAAGCTCGCGACGCACGAGTTAACGTTGCTCGTGTGCGTTACCCGATCGGTTTGTATAAGCGCCGTAATCAACCTCACACGGTTATGATGCCTACCAGTATGTTCGGACGACCCTGACAACACCGCCGTGTTTATTATTGCCATATATGCTATCAATATCGTTACTCTATCACAATTATCACAATCCCACCCAACGTTTCGTTGCCACGGAACCGCGTTTTGCTCACGTCCACCCTTATTGTTATCACAGGGACTTTCAAAGAAACTCCCTCTCTACCTTGCCGAAGAAAATCTTCAAAGACCTGGGCTTGGTCCTAGAATTGTGAGTGGCCCGTATCGAGTATCAATTGTATGACGTGTCCAGCGCCGTGCGACCAACTCAAATCTCTCTAGGGATGCCTGTTAACCCATTTTCTACCCCAAAGAATATCCCACACTCTTGCCAAATAGTTTTTTCCCCAAAAACCGTTTCCGGCTCTCAAAGGGTTCAGATAGGGGCGCACCTGTATATTTCCGGGGCTCCAAGTGTATTACGCCCCCC
>JAYJME010003562.1:0-11962 GCA_036873775.1 Costaria costata | reverse complement strand
GGGGGGAGGGGTGCTCATTGATGTTTCCGCGATAATTAGTCGAATCGAAAACAACAAAAGTTACCGATTACACAAAGCTGAAAAACATAAAAAAGAAGAAAAATAATTAACCGGTGTGGGAATTGAACCCCAGCGTTTGATCTCATAGACGTGACAGTGCACTATTCAGTCACCAGGTCGTAGGAATTTTGAACGTAACTTTAAACCTCGCCTTATGGCGGGACCCGGTACATGTCGAATTCTGCGGGTCAGCTTTATACGGAATTCCAGATAGGAAACGTTCTGAACATCTGCACGGGACGGGATTGCGTTTCCACGGGATCAATTCCGCGGGATTAACCCCGAAGAATGTGCCCTGTTGATATCCAATGCCCGCTCACTGCTAAGACACGAACCAGCCGAAGGTCCAACGCAGCGTGATGATATAGCGGCTGGAGTTTATATACCGGTAAAACATCTGGAGCGCGCCGGAAACCCGGAGATGGGGGGTTACAAGATCTTGCGTGATCAAACAATACTGCGGCAAATCCTATGGATGAGTTGCACTGGCCGTGGCTGTAGCAGAAAATGCACTTCAACATAATTTACGACTACAGAAACTGTTTTGGATGCTGCTACACCTGCTTGGTTCCTTGACGTGGCCAAACCATACTGAGACCAATATAATTAGTGACGAAGATTGGAACGTCAGGGTTTTTGGGGCGAATATTTTAGAACTTTTCATAACGATGCTCCATCGGAAAAGCTTCGAACGCATGCCCTGTCAAATTTAAGAAACAGTTACAAATGCGCCTGGGGTGTGCGGGGATTTGAATGTCGTACACTCACCCCCCCAAAAAACAAAAACACTTGAAAAACGTTTTTAAACATTTTGTTTTGTTTTTTCGTGGTTTTGTTTACAGTGCCAAAGAGGGTTTTTTAAGCATGGTTTCTCGTATATAACATATCTGGTAATGCGGGGTGGTGTTTAGGTTAGCGACTTTGTTGGGTGCTGTACCGGCTGTGTGTACCGTCCTGTAATGAACGGGAGTGCATGCATGCTAGCATGCCTAATATGCACCCGGAATTCAGCGATTAAGCATAGTTTTAGCGTTCTTCGGCCCTGCCAGGCATTCCATGGTGTCTTATTTGAGTGTCCGAGCTGGGGTGTCCGGAGAGTCGGGAGTGTCTAAGGTGGTTTTAGCGATTACCCCGACGGTGGCGTACAAGACAGACAATGCATACGAAACGTACCACACTGTTCCAATTTGTATCGGTCTGAGGATCGGATGTCTTGCGTAATAATGTACCAGTATGAAACACACAAACGTAAATCTTCGTAGCGTGAAGAGCCTGCACGCCTCTCTTGGTCACAGAAGAAAACACCTCAACATGAGATACAGTAACAGTTTAGAGCTGAGCATACTGGTCCCGTTATATTATTTATTCCAACCGTGGTTCGGTCCATCTATCAAGCCAGTGTGAAACGCCACATATGGTTGATTTGAGTATGTTTGAATCGTTTGTGGGCACAACGGAGTACGCGCATAGGGTTGCCAGAGTTGGCCCCGTATCGATCAGGTTTAAGAAGAGAGTGCAAAACCTAGGGTAGATATTGCATATCAGCACACGCCAACTGTTGATGACGCGGGTGACGTGGTAACAGGTGGTCAGATGGTTATAAACACTACAGTACGAGTACCACCACCCCAAAACCAGCCAAAAACACCTCTTTGGCAGTGCGAGGGGTATAGTTTGGCCAGAATCAATACCTGACACGTTTAATGGCTCATAATATGTCACACGCACTCACAGGGTCCCTCGTACCCAGGTGCGCACAAGTCCTGTGCCCCTCCGACGCACGCTGTGGATTCATAACACTCTCGAATGTCCCTGCTTGTGTTAGAGCATCGCCAGTATCCCGGCTCCAGATCGAGCGTCTCCAGCGTCCCATCCGTAGCAAGGCTAGTGGTGTGCTCAAGGATGGGCTCGCAAATCTGAACTCTGTCGTGCTCGGGCATGGTGCAGTTGTTCATCTCTACGGGGCAGGAATCGCAGGCGACATCGTACGCGGAACCCTGGGCTTCCATTGGTGTTGTCGAGGGAGTGTCGAAATTGAGCGTTTATCCAGGCAAAGACGGGCCAGTTACACGGCTAATCGTCAGGGAATTCCGACGGGTAGGGTTAGAGTTAGAGTAGAGAACGTCGATCGTAGTGCTACCTGTAAGGGACGCCCACAGGGTCACCGCCGCAGACATGCTTCATGCGCAGTGACAGGTTGAAAAAACTGAACGTCGGCCTTGAACAGGAGTCCGTAATCGCGGTAGGCACGTTAGGTGCAAATAAGCTAGAGAAAATCGCGAGAATATGCTCTTTAAAGTGTCATTCCCACCGGAACGCGCGGCGCTTAACGTGGCCCGTCAGGCATAAAAACGAGTACAAGTCCGACCCCCCCCTTCCTGCCTACTAATATTGGGAGCCACTCACAGGGTTCCAGTCAAGAAAGTTGCCGTCGTCGCAGAGGAGTTGATTGTCACAAACGTCGGTTGATAACAGCACAATCGATACAGCATTGTAAACTGCTGGTCCCAGACGTGCCTTGTTGTTCACCAGGGTGCAGCCTTTAAACTCTGCGACACCCGACACCATGGCAGCACCACCAGCACGATCTGCGTTACCATAAGACCAGCGACAGTGACAACGCATGCGGGACGGGACATAGTCGTCTTCGACATCAGGCGCGTAACGCGGAACAGCACATCTACCGACAATATGTGCTTCATTTCCAGTTGCATCTCACACTTCCAATCAAATGAGTTGCGGTCACTTTGTTCGATGTTCGCTTAATTCCAAGCAGGATGTTACGTGTAGGCTGGGTAACCTATGCATAGTCAGCGTTCAGTAGAAGTACCTGCTGCTAGCAAGGAGTGGCGACAGAACCAGCAGAGCGGCTGTGTTAAGGATGGTATTGTACAAGTATACGAGCATTAACGCGGTGCAATAAGATAAGCCGTGTTGAAGTGTTGACAGTTTTGAGTCGAACAGAGACGTTCTCGAAATTGGGATGGGATTATTTTCTCCTTCGAGACCAGAGTAAGTCTTGACGTTGCGACACAAAACAAGTTTTACAGAGGACGACTGCCCAGGATGTGGCATAGGAGAAACCCACACGCTGTCACTTCTCACTGCTCCTCGCAGCACCGACATAGACCCCGGCAAGTCTACTCCGCCATTATTTTGGCCCCATGGGTTTCATATACCTATTTTTCTTCGACCTCCGAGTGCATTAGCCCCACCAGGCTGAGCGTTATCAGCCCGAGCGGTAAGCTCTGTTAACACGCCGTTTTCTTGGAGTCGGACGGCGATCCCTCATAGGTTATGAGCTATCGACGTGCTTAGCGCTTCACGCAGGGCTGAGGTTCATCTGGTATGTCAAGCAAGGGCAACGCTTGACATCAGAGCTGCTCCGTCTTCGTACACACCAGGTACAGCAGAGAGAGGCGACCTGCTGTGATTCTTTCGCAGCGCTACGAAGAGCATCGTTGTCTGGACCTGCTGTTACGACGGACTTCATTTACGCCCAGGCAAAGCTGTTAAGGTCATCCTCAAATGAGGCTGCTGCTGCCACGTACGTACTCGTGCTTCTACATATACCTGATCGACGTTCTTCCGTCGTACTACATACTACTAAATCACCTGCTCCACAGTACTGCTGCACAAGGCATACGTTTGGATATCCCGAGTACCAAGACGACTGCGAACCGTGGGATACTGCAACGCCACCAGCAACGTCACTGGAAACCTCGTTAACGTCGGGAGGGAAATCAAGCCGTATAACGGCGAGAAGCCCGAGGACCGCAGTGCTTGGCATAAGAAGGCAAGCTTCACTCTCAGTAAGCTACGCCCGAACATAATTTGCAGTGATGGAAGGACAAATACGGTCGGGAGCGCATAGAGACAATGGGGGGACGGGAGTCATCACACCTGGGCAGCTGCGCACTACTGGAGGGACCCTTCACCAACGCCAGGCTGCATTCGACGGCACCTACCAGGACATATATGCGATCTAGTACTTGGTTACGGACATGGCCGCGTCTCTCTTGGTTGAAATCCACGCATGCGACGAGCGTGGGACCCATGGCGACGGGAAAAAAACATTCAAGAAACTAAAGCAAAAGCATCTCAGGGTCACCGACAAAACTATCAGCACATTGCAGGCGGAAGTAGCGGCCACGACCATGAAACAGGATGGAAACGCCCACAAATAGATCATGCAGGCAGAAAGCCTGCGCAGCAGACTGACTGAGGTAACGGAACCCGTCACCGACCGACACTTCAAGGACATCATCGTCAAAGGCTTCCCCGAGAAGAACCGAGACATCAAACTGACGACGTACAAGGACCCAGACTTCGACCTGCCGGAGATCCAGGCTACCATGCGCCATCAATACTTGAACGATTAGTCTCGCAACACGGGAAACGGTGGGCCTATCGCGGGGCGGGGCGGGGCGATGGCGGGGCGTGGTGTGGCCACGTCTATGGAATCAGCACCTGACTCCAACATAAAAATCTGTCACAACTGCGGCAAAGAAGGGCACTACAACAGCGGCTGCGCCGTGCCTGGGAGTAACCATGGCACGCGGAGAAACAGTTGTTATGGTACGACCTTGAAAGGCCGATAATTACCTCAGCAATAGATAATTGGTCCGTTTTGGTATTTGTTGGATGGCGGTTTGGTGCTAGGGGTCGACCTGACTATAGAAGGGCGAGAGCCCCTCCTGATCAGTTGTCACCGAGGCTCCAGAATATAAATAAAGCTCTGATTATCTACTGAGTCGAAGAAGCTCTGCAAGAAAGTGAGTAGCACCAAGGACTAGCTTAATAGGCGGACCTGCAGGAGATACTCTGTGTCTCCATCTCAGTACTCTTACAATATGGCGTCGTCGGCAGGACTATCCAGGCCGTTCCAAGGTGTGGGAGTAGGTTTTGAGGAACCGCATCTTCGGCTCATGTTCTAGCTTGTGAAACTGCGATTTCCCCAAATTTCCCATATTTCTGCATATGCGGCTCATCAGGGTGGGCTAGTGTTATGGTACGACCTTGAAAGGCCGGTAATTACCTCAGAAATAGGTAATTGATCCGTTTTAGTATTGTTTGGATGGCGTTCTGATACTATTACGGGGGACCATAGTAAATAGGACCAAACATTGTAAGCAAAAGTAGGGGAATATATAGTTTTTTTTGGTGTCTACAGTAGTTTGTATTGTGTCTACAGTGGTCCTATGAACTAAGGGCCAAATATTGTTAGCAAAAATAGGGAGATACGTAGGTTTTGGTGTCTACAGTAGGTCCTATTGTGTCTACAGTAGGTCCTATTAACTATGGTCCTCCGTGATAGGGGTCAATCGAATATAGAGGGGTGAGAACCCCTCTTTTCATACGTCATCGTGGCTCTCGAAGAAAAAATAAAGCTCTGTCTCTCTACTACTGCGTCTGAAGAAGCTCGCGAAGAAAGTGAGTAACACCAAGGTTAAGCTTAATAGGCAGACCTGCAGGAGATACCCTGTGTCTCCACCCCGGTACTCTTACAAAACCCCCCAATATGCTCAAAACTAACTCATGTCATTTTCCCATGGTTTGCATCCAGACGAACGTGCTTATTATCTACAGTATGCCGCCGAACCCCTCATCAGCCCCCCCCCCACCACCCGGGCGACTCAAGTGGGAGTTCTCTTGCAGGAGTCGATATACCTATCTATATGAATATCAGATCAGTACGACAACGGGCGGGCGAAGTTTCGGCGACGAGTTAATAGGACGAGAGTGACAAAGAAAGACAACAACAACAAACACCGCCAACATGAAAACAGCATCATCAACAACAACATCAACGTCAACAACATAATACATAATAATAGCAACATAATACATAACAATAGTATACCTGGTTCTACTCACCGACACTACTGTTGTATTCTGCCTCTCTCTCTACCGTGGATCATTTAATGTAAGTATTGGATCGGATGAGGCCTCCTGCACCGGCCCGTGGTTTTGCCGGTACTTCGTTATGCCGTTGGATTATCTTTGTAGTTAACCACTGGTCAGTCACAGACTTGCCTCACCCAAATGCACCAATCCTTTCCCGCACGCGCTGCGAAATATTTATCACATTCCGGCGATAGTGGCAGCTCGCTAGCGTCGGCGTAGCTCTGGCCGTGTTTTCTCTTGCTACCATGCATTTTCCCACTAGAGGTGGTCCCGACTCTGTCTTCCAACCGCCAATTTTCATGATCTCGTCCACCGCCGTCCCAGCTAGGGATTTGCTGAGGGAGCCACCCACGCGAAAGGAATGCATCGTGAAATGGCTTGGCAGCTCTGCCGCCCGCAAATGGCTTCGCAGCGCGGTCGTCATAAGGGTTGCGGAGAGCGGCAGATTGCCTCGGCCGCCTTCAGCCGAAATCACGGGGAAAATGTGCTCAGCGGTCGAGTCCCACCCTATACGCTGTGCGGCAGAGATGTAAGCCGTGACTGCTATAAACGCGCCTTTCTCCGGGCACTCCTGGTTTGCTAACACCACTATCGTCTAGCTAGAGGCCCGAAGCGTCATTTACCAAACTGAAAGTTGAAGATCAGGCCCTTAGGTTTTGGAAGCTTTGGAATTCGCGACCCTACTGTACTGTGCAACAAAAACACCAACACCCAACACCACCAACAGCATACTACACATAACATACTACACACAACAGCACGCATAACCACAGCACGACAGCACAACCAACGACACTATCGCCAACACCACCACCACCACCACCACCAACACCACCACCACCACCATCACCACCAATGAACGAAAACAACAAGAACAGCATCCCCACCAACACCACCACCACCAGCGCCACCACCACCGCCACCACCAACGAACAGCAACACCATCACTACCACCACCACCACCACCACTTACCACGACCAACACCACCAACACACAGCGCCAACTGTGGAGTTCGCTGCGGTTTACGGTGCTGTAAGGTGTCTCACCGTGGGAGGCATTGTTTTCCCACCGCAAACTAAATGACGTGTATAATAGCTAATGCCGTCACACTCACCGACGCCAAAATGGCCCCTCCTTCACAATCCTTGCCTACCATCTCTAGTACTACTGTACGGTATGTCAACCCATACTGGTATGGCGCCTGAGAGGGGAGATTTGATCAAGATCAAGGACACTTACAGCATCGACCGCACGACGCAGTCAGGCCTGGCTGCCGGTCTAGGGAATGATCCATACTATCTACAGTATGTTTTTGTTAATAATCTGTTTGTGAGTACCGGTACTGCTGCTGTATTGAGGTTGGTTGGGCATTCACCACAAATCCCAAACGAACTCTAGATTCCGAGCAGAGTAGTACATACATACTGATGACGATGTATTCTGCCATAATGTAAGTGTTGGGTTGGAACGAGGCCTCCAGGCATTCGTTGTTGGTGGCTCTCACCCCGGATTATCACCCTAATGCGAGAGTCGTGCCAGATGACCGCGGAAGGGTAGCAGCTCGGATGTCAATGACACAAATACATGCTATATCTTGTTATTGTGTACGAGTGTAGTATATTCCAGGGTGGGATGGTCCGTTTCTTTACTCCTCCTCTTTCCACTCCGTAGTAGGCTTTCAGAGGCTTTTTCCAAGGCGACTGCCGTCTGATCATGGCCGTCGTACATCCACTCTTTCGTTCCAATATTGAGCCCCCTTGGTGCTCGCGTGCGCTTTCATATATGCGACAACAATTATTTTTGGAAACAATTAATTCGCACTAACAGCAGTAGCCCGTGTCATTAACCAATCGATTCCATCCACCCCACCTCTCTTTATATGCGCTCTTCTTTTATATTGTGATAATGTACTTATCACCTATTTAATAGCTTGTCTGGGATCTCAGGTGGCTCGCCCCTCCGTTTTCTTTCGGGTCTTACCCATAATTTACGCTGAAAGTTCAACCAGTCTTTTCTTGGGGATGCTGCGAACCGTTTTGTGAACTCTGGCAATGTGGGTAACTAGTTCGCGTCCACATATTATTGTTCGTGACTCTCCCGCTTTCCCTCTTCTCTCCGTGGTGGGGTGGAGTAGCCCCGATGTACCTCTGGGCTACCCCGGCGCTCTTCCACCCCACCATTGCCATGATCTCCGCCACCTTCATCCCTGCAACTGCACGGCTCACGGCTCTCCCCACTCAGAATCAGTGCATAGTGTATTGTGCGTTTGTGTCTGGGAGCGGGACCCCAGCGCGGCATAGGTGGGCTTGGTGGTTCTTCGTCATCTGCGCCGCGTTCGGGGCCCCTGATCCCCTTCTTCCGTCAACATTGACGGGGGGAAACAAGTACCTTGTGCGAGATCCCACCCCGCCGCACCCGCAGCCTCCCTAACTTTGTACTCCCCCATAGCGCGCACGGGGCAGATGTGGGCGCATTCTCGGTCCGGTCGCACTACAAAGGTATGAGGCGACGACCGGAAGGTCGTTCCAAAATGCAAGTTATATACAAAACCCGCTCCCCCTGGCAACCTTACCGCCTGCAACCCTAGCGTATACGATGAGTCGAACCTCCCCAGGCACGTGTGGAACACAAGGCAACGCCTCTTGTGACGGAAAAGCGCTCGCCCGGCGTTTTTCTATAGCTGGCGATTCTTCTCATATGTGGCATTAACTTACGCAGTAAGGGCGGCATCAAGATAGGAGCCTGTTTCGCGATAACTCCTACTCGTCGTTGTTCCTCCTTGTCGAAATTAAGGCAAGCTTTTACGAGGGTGTTCAACACTGGTTCCCGCGGAGCACTGCCGGGTCCCATTCGTCATTTCTACCTAGCTTCTCCTGGTAAACCGTAATGCTTGGATTATTTGTTCTTGTCGAGGGAGGAGGCGTAATAATACCGTTTCGGGCAAGGGACGCCCTCCGTGCACTTGTCTCTTGTAGTCACTCCAACCCCGCGGCAGAGCGGCCCCCCTGAGCATCCAGCCGACACAACCAATTGATCACGTCGTTGTCAGCAGCTGTCACCCAACCCCAAGCCCCCCGGGTGAATAATAGGCACGCACGAATCCATCGAAGTCGTTGGCGATGACACACTTGAGTTTGCTGCCCTTTTCGGCCCCGTATGGTGGCGAGTCCCTCGTTTCTGCATTCATGGAGCGCGCCTTTGTTGATTGTGGCCGACTGTGCTTGGGGTTGCCGTGGAACCGGCGCCCCATCAAATTGAGGGGTTCCACACGCGTGGCAAAAAATGAACGTGACGACGTTAGCGGTATCGCACCGCGCGCAACGGATGACGGAGGTGGACCTGCACGCACGGCCAAGCATATTCGAGTGTGTAGATGCGCGCGTTGTGAGATAGGAGATCGACATTGCGAAATTAGTTCTCCCGCCCAAGCGGTGATCTACCTGCCAAATCCAGTTCGTAGGCTCTCCCACCCCGTTGTGCATCCCTCAACCCGTCCCGGCGGTGAGGCCAGACAAACGTCCCCCGTTGAATTCTGACCGATACGCGACCATAGGCTTGGTCGCCACTTGCGCAAGCAGGAGTTACCGAAACGGGCGAGTGCCCGGGACTACCACGACTGCTCGCGCCCTACATTCAGCCAGGTGCTGTACCAATGGTCCTATCATCACCGGTGGTGGGAAACAAAATCCAAAGGCACGAGTTGATGATCCCGGCACGACGGCCACGTCTTGGGCGAACACGTCTACCCCTGTCGAATGTTGGCAGTGGTACCTCGAGAAAAAATGACAAGCGTGTGCCCCCTGGGGCTATTTGCGCTGACTCCGTGAATGCCATGAGGTCAACGTGAATCTGTTCAAAATAATCCCACAGACGCTGAAAAGTCTGCGCCGTAAGACGCTCTATCTCCTCTCTTGACGGTCTGGTGATTGCGTTCGTTGTAATATTTTCCGCTGTTGGCACCCATCGTAATGAGAGCCAGAACTCGTGAGGTATCTGCAATCAGAAAGGCTTGATCAACAACGCATGTGCCTGTGGGTCTCTCGCCCGGCCCCGCCGGAACGCGTGTACAATCGATTGACTGTCTAGATCTAGGACTACTTGGGCTCTCTGCAGGGAATCTGGGTGGATTGGGCAAAACTTGTCCAAGACATTTTTGCAAAGCGAACGTCGCCTTAGCGTTGATGTGTCTGGGCAACCAATCTGAAGGAAATCGCCGCCTAACAAACGGGCCCGTGGGTATGTGGATAATTCCCCCGAACACATTTGACGAGGCGTCGGTCGCACCCACTCTAAGGGCTGCCATGTAGGGGCGCGCTTTGAACCTTGACCCTTTGTCCGTGGTCGCTATCAACTCCGACGATTGGTGAACTTCGTCTGCCAGATCGGGGTTTGCTACGAGGCTCACCCGGTTCCCCGGTCGACAATTTCGGGCGCTCTTCGCGATCTGGGAAAACATGAAAGTTGTCCACAACGATGCCAGACGGATTGCGACCGCCATATTTGTGCACTTGCCGGCTATGCGTTCAAGTGTCTGGATGTGAACGACGCCGTCATCGAGCGTGGTGCGTACGAGCGATTGCATGTTTTGGAGCCTGTCGATAGAGATGCGGAATACGTTGTCCATCGCGACGCATTCCATATCCCTCCTCTTTCGCTCGTAGCAGGTTCTCAGAGGCTTTTCCCAAGGCGAACACCATCTAATGATGGCCGTCTTACGTCCACTATTAATATTGTGTTCCAATGTTTGAAGCCACCTTGGTGCCCGCGTGAGGTCCATATATTCGACAACAAATACACTGATATATCCGAGCTACGATGCACTGCTACTGTATAATTGTACAGCGCATCTAGGAGCGGTACGACACGTGCACAGCATGGCTTCAGCGAGCTCGCACTACAGTGGACGATGTTGAAAATATAACATAATATCAGATAACATCACATAATACCAAATAACATCGCATACAGTGGTGTACCCACTTAAAGAACACCTCGGGACAGACGATTTCAGTGGTCTTTTTTTGTTATGGTACGACCTTGGTGGTTTGCCTTATTATACTGTCTGCGTTTCCTTCAATTCCTTTTCTTCTCGTTTATGCTGGCTTTATGGCCAGGCCGTTCAAAGTTTTGGGAGTGAGTTTTGAGGGGCCGCATCTTCGACTCATGTTCTAGATAGTGGAACCGGGATTTCCCCGAATTTACCATATTTCTGCTTATTATGCGGCTCATCAGGGTGAGCTAGTGTTATGGTACGACCTTGGAAGGCCGGTAATTACCTCAGAAATAGGTAATTGGTCCGTTTTGGTATTGATGGCGTTTTGTATTTGGGATAAACCTGAAATGAGACGGGCGAGAGCCCCACATCAGCAGATGTGATCAAGGCTCTGTGGAATAATAAAGCTGTTTCTCTACTACGGCTGAAGCTCGGAAGAAAGTGAGTAGCACCAAGGACTAGCTTAATAGGCAGGCCTGCAAGGGGGTACCCTGTGTCTCCACCTCAGCATCTTACAGCTTATCCCCATGTTTGGTGTTATACTTTATATGACCCCCCACTAATTTCAAGCAGTTTGTTCTGAAGGGAGACAAGCCGATTTACCTGGTCTTATCTCCCGAAAAGTCTTAAACCGGATGGTCTTAAAGTGGGTATACCGAGATAGTATCACATATGATTACATCATGTCACACTGCTGCATACTATCAAATGCTATCACAGAATATCATATAATACGGTATCACATAATATCACATCATATACAAGTATCGTTATTTTGGTCGCAATATCCGGGCCTCAAAATCAAAGATGGGGAGTGACGGCTACCGGTTACAGTAGGTGACGGCGATCATATCACCAGTTTTGGCCGTCAGGTGGCCGCATACCATATCCCCCCCCACGTACAACCATAGCTGATAGAGCCGAATGGGAGAAGGTAACCAAAGGGCGAGCTGGAATAAGGTGGGATAGCGTAGTCGAGAAAGTATGGAAGGATATAGGAG
>JAYJME010003561.1:0-11965 GCA_036873775.1 Costaria costata | reverse complement strand
GCACGTTCATGTTAAGAACGACACATGAGGGTAGCCATAGGGTCGCTTCTCTTGCCCACCCTGCCCATCTGATGACGCCCGCTCGCTCGCTCGCATCCTCTCGCTTACTCGCTCACACGTTTTCCGTGTGCCGTGTGCCGTGTTCCGCGTGTAATGTGTCCTGTGTCATGTCCTCTGTGTTGCGTGCTGTGTGTTGTTTGCTGTGTGTTGTTTGCTGTGTGTAATTTGCTGTGTGTTGTGTGTATCGTGTGCCGTGCGCTGGGGGTTGGGCCGTGCGGTATAATACAATACAGGTGCCCCTCCAGGAGAACGACTGCGACTGCGGGGTGTACGTGATCCACTACGCCAAGCTGCTCCTGGAGAACCCTCCGCTCTTGACGAAACAGTGAGCAGACGGGGTGGGGTCGGGAGGTTGAGGACTGACGCGTCCACGGCGTGCCACAAGAAATACCATCATTGCAAGGATTTATTTTTATTTTGTTGTTCTCCCGTTTTGTCGGGCAATATCACTCACCAGCAAGTTGATGTATGTCTTGCGCAAGAAGCGTTTCTGGCGGTGACGAGCAAGTGCCCCAATACGGAAGTCTGAATTTGATACCAGGCAGTAGTTCAATCGTTCGTACATAGTAATAATATAGGAGCGCTGAAGTAGGAAAGTTGACCGTTGAAAGCTGTTGTTCTTTGTAGCCGTTGAGACTGGGCCGCTGAAAGCGAGGTAGTCGTTGAGATTTCGGCGTATATCTAGTCTGATGTAGTACCCCATGCCGGAAATAGAAACACGTGTTCTGTTGACCGTGGTCTTGACATTTGTGTTGGAAGTCGTCTCAGATATTTCCCTGGACACCCCGGCATTTTTGTGTTTGAATCTATCATGGTCGTTGAAACAAGAGCGTTGAAGTAATGAGACCGTTGAAAGCTAAGGACTAGTTGCAGTCGTTGAGATGGGGGTACACTTAGTACACCGCATGCCGGAAATAAACACTTGTGTCTCGTTGACCTTTCTCCTGATCTTGCCCCTGGACACCCCTGCAGGTTAATGTTGAAAGGATGCAGGGGAGGCATGTTCAACAAAAAGTGGTTCGACAAGAGTGCCATCAGCGACACCCGTGTCAGCATCAGGCGCACCGTAGAGAGCCTCCGATGGGACCACGTGCAGCAAGAGAGGACCAACAGCGCCGCCGCCGCAGCTGCAGCTGGAAACGATAGAAAATAGGCACCAGGAGTAGGAATTTGGTCTCCGCTCGGCGTCGACTGCATCGATTGTGATCGATGGAAAAGGAGAGAATATCAACCTTGGCGTCAGGAGGGTTTGGGTCGCTGTTCGGTGCCGATTGTGTTCGATTGGGTCGATCATATTTGGTGGGGGCCGAGAGAAAACAGACCGCAGGGGGAATTTGGTTGCGTTTTCGGTGTGTCGATGGCGTCGATTGTGGTCGGTGAAAATTAAGATAATTGACCTCCGGGGGTTACCGGTCTTGTCTCGGCGTCGATTACGTTCGATTGTGTGGATTGTGATCGGCGCCAAAAGAGAGAAAACAGACCTCAGGAGGAAATGGCATCGATTGCGCCGATTATGATGGGTGGAAAATGAGATGCATTGCGTCGATTATGATGGATGCAAGATGACACCTGGTTTAGCATTGCCCCCGGGGGGGATTTGGTCTCTGCTCGGTGTCGATTGTGTGGGTTGCGATCGGTGGACCAAGGGCCATTTTTTCAATATGGTTTTCCCTCCAGAGCTTCTGCGCTCGTTGTTTCTCTTCGGTAGCGGCGGACCTGGTATGATATATGCACATATGCACCGGTACGTGCGTGCTTGGAGCAGCAACAGCAGCAGCAGTTTCTTGGTCGGAAAGAGATAGTGGAGCAGCCACGGCAGGCAGGCTTTTAGGCCGCAAAGGGGTGGTGGGGCAGCAGCAGCTTTTTGGGTCGGAAGGGGATGCCTTTTGTATGAGGATGGCGATTGAGGGCGACACTACGTAAATCAGTCAGTGCAGGCAGGCCACACATGATACTACGTACGTACCCACATAAATACAGTGTACACTTGTTATCACACGAGACATGGTCACTTAGAGATCCGAGTTCATGCTGTAGCACCCACGACTACAGCAGTAGAAGGTAGCGCTCGTATACGTGAGGCAGGTATAGAGGCGACGGACATGACCTCCTCTGGCTGCTGCTGCTGAACGACTGATCTCGTGCTTTATTGCACATTGTCACTGCGGTCGCCTGTCGCCATGGCCCAACGACACCGCCTTGGCAACATAAAACCCCGATCGATCACGGGAAAACACGCGATAGGACTGTACCGCTGTTGGGTTAGGGTTTTATGTTTTATTTGTGTAGAGCCATCCATCGCTAACGGAAAAACACGCCGTACTGCTGGGTTAGGGCTTTATGTTCGGGTGTAGTGTGATAGAACCTCCATCGCTCACGGGAAAAGACGCCGTGCTCTTGGGGATAACGTTAGGTTCACAGTACATAGGGTGCACGGCCTGCACAGCCCACGGAAAATGAAGCGGTATGCTTTAGATGGCTCGATGCGCCAACTACAGTAGTAATACCTACCATCACGTTGTACTAGTAAAAACTTACCGTCCGGGTGGTATACGGATGTTTTGGAAGGTAACTCAGCCGCCAGGTGAAGGGCAAATATACTTTTAGGAGGTATCGTTTTTTTTTGTCTTTTTGGGCGCGACAAGGCCTCTTTTGACGTTATTATACTGGTTTGAGTGTAGGGGGCGGTCAGTGAAGGGGTGAAACCGCGGTCTCCTCGTAGCATGTTTGTTGGCGGGTACCGTTCGTAAATTTATGGTTTTCTCCAATTTATTGAAGCTTTTCCCCTGTTTACTCCAGCGTTTTCGGTCCTTGATGCAAGGTGTGAACCCAGGTGAAAAACGGTGCGGTTTTTTGGGAATGCTAGTTGTGACGCCTTGTTGATGTGCCCGAAACGTCACATTTTTTGCCGGTCTTGTTTTTTTTGTTGATAAGCATTTTGTCATTTTATGATTTTACAGTTTGCTGCGTGGGTTTTGAGAGGGATATTTCTCACCGTTTACGCGCGTCCGCATCAATCCGTTTCAATTTTCGTTCTCGTTTTGTTGCTGCCTTTTTGGTACCACTGCTGCGCTGGCACTGTCGGTGTGGGTGTTCCAATCTATAAACCTTACACCTCAGTTTTTGACGAGTTCCGCTTATTTACGCGCCAACTTTCGAGCTGCGACGACGCTGTATGATATATATCAGCATCACAACAAGATCATTGTTGTGAAGAGGCATTATTCTAATAGTCTAATGGCGGCAGCAGCCGTTGACATAAAGTCTTTAGCACTAACTATTAACTGAAGGGTTTTTCAGTCGATCGTCCCCAACCACCCCCCCCCCTCCCCCATCACATACATCCCGATATAGCAAGCAACTCCACCGGAAGTTAGGTTATGTGTCTTCCGCAGTGTCAATAATGAGTCCCGATAATTTTTTACTCCCCGACGTCGACTTGGGTCTGAATTCGGAAATTCAGTTGTGTCCACTGTCTGCCTGGCTGGCTGTCTAAATCCCTCGATCTCACACCAGGCGTGACTAAAACCTTTATTTCTTCAGTCCCCAGTTTACTGCGGGGCCCTCTTTATTACGGCAAAAGGTTGCGGGTCGGGGGTGGGTGGGTGGTATGCGAGGGGCAGCGTTGTCTCGCGTCGCGACGCGGCGCAACTTTCGAAAATTCGGTCAACAAAACGGCTTGAGGCATCGTCTTGGACCTCAGCGCGCGTCGTCTATACGGGAAAGGGTGTTGCCGCCGCAGGTTTTATCGGGCGCACGCGGGGGCAGGGCGTGAAATATGGGTCGGGGCGCCTGGTCTCGCGGGGGGCGCCTGGTCTCGCGGGTGGCTGGTACACGCTGTTGTCGAGGGTGGAGCATCGCACAAACGACCGTCGAACGGAGCTTTGGGCTGTTTCGGTAACAAACCCGCGTTTTCTACGCATGTTTTCCATCATTTTTACCGTGGTATGCAGTCAACAAACGAGTGTTGCGAGTCTAGGTGGCTCCTACGTACGCCGCAGGAGGGGAATCCGTGAGAGAGAGACGGCGGAGCGCTTGGTCCCGATTGAATCGAGAGCGCGGCCGCCAAGGGGCGAGCGCCTAGGCTACGCGGCAAAAATCGTACTGGTACGTCATTTTGATTATTTCAGCGCTTTCATCGTACTTACTCATTCAGCCACGATCAATATTTCAACACCTTAGGATTCAAACGGTAGACGAATTTCAAGATTTTTACCCTAAACTCAGGCTCAGATTCTCATGTGAACGATTTACACCGCGAAAAGCCCTGTTGTATTAAGAAAAACACGTATAAATACGTGCTTAGGAGTTCCGTTGTTGCTGAAAATACGGAACGTTTCGCCCGACCGTCAAAGCTCACAATGAAAACTGCACACCGGGGGACAGCACGACAATACCGCCAATTGCCACTGCAGTACAGAAACGGTTCAATGTGTAATGACTCTCTGGCCGTTCAGTCGTCTTCCTGTGTCTGCAAACACTCGAGCCATGCGCATTTAATCTGATTGGTAATTTCGACCCCATCAGGCCAGACCAAACCAGACCACAGACCGGATATCGAGAGCCACCCTACTGCACCTAGAAGACGGTAGCGTTTTATCGGCAACTTGTACAGCAGCCCCGCGCGACTACAGGGGAGGTCTTCTTAGCAGAAGCGACCCCACAGCCCGCATCCCAAGCCCGCATCCCAAGAGTCACAGGCAGCTGCACACACACGCAATCTGAAATGATTAAATGCACATCGCCCGACGGCATCGGCCAAAAGTATCGGCCAACTGCGCATCGCCCAAAAGCATCGGTCAGTCGCATCGCCCAAAATTACCGGGCAGTCGTGCAGCTCCGAAAAATATTGGCCAATCGCATCGCCTTAAAGAATCATCGGCCAATCGCCCAAGTTCATCGGCCAGTGCCATCGCCCTAAAGCTTTACCCAGCTGCATCGCCCGTAAGCATTGCCCTAAAGGTTGCCCAAAAACATCGGCCAATCGCATCCCCCCAAAGTATCGGCCAATCGCATTGCCCCAAAGTATCGGTCAATGGCATCGCCCCAAAGTATCGGCCAATCGCATTGTCCAAAAGAAAACATCGGCCAATCGCATCGCCCCAAAGTATCGGCCAATCGCCCAATTTCATCGGCCAATCGCGTTGTCCAAACGTATCGGCCAATCGCATTGCCCAAACGTATCGGCCAACCGCGAGCCAGCTAGAAGGTGTTGAAAAACATGAGATTTTCGTCAAGACGCAAGAGAGCCGTGTCCAGCCTATCGAGAGATCGGCGGACTTGGTCCAGCCTCTCTCTCTCTGTGTCGTTCGACAGGCGCGCCGCCGCATCGTGAATGAACAGTTCCTGCAATGGGAGACGCGACAATGAGGACGGGGGAGGCGATACGGGGAGGGTGGGGCTGCACTCGTTAGTGTACTCGTTATAATGCATAGGCCCTCGCATCCCTACTATGCCGGGACGGAGCACGTCCGGCTTTCCCCAACCAGGCAGACATTGCTTGCACCAAGCGCGAAGCGCCGTGGGGTGTTCGACGAGTGGCATGAAGGGTGAGCTGCATCCCTATTGATACTAAGAACCGCTTGTGAGGCGGACTTGAGCACCTTGTGCCTACTTTCTTTCGTATGGATGACAGCGTCGAATGACTTGTGCGTAGCCCCTCACTATTAATAGATGGAAGTACAACTACTGCTACTGATGCATTCATAGCACGAGCAGCAGAATACAGCAGTACCACGCAATACTCAATAATTTCGAGAAACAGCGATGCTGGCCCAGGCTGGATTCTTCCTTGCGAAGGGTGTGTTTTACAAACTTCAGGATAATCGCATAGCATGTTCGTATTCTCCTGGAAATCCCAGGATGGCTTTCTTATTGACCTTTTTCTTAGCAGGTACCCTGCACTGGACTGTACCAGGTACTGCTCAAGCCACCCAAATAAATATGTACTGCTGAACTAAAAACCAAAATAAAACACAAATAAAAGGGCAATCTTGCGCGTTGGCGCGGTGTGTGGTGGCATCACATGACCCCCTCTTCTTTCTCGAAGGGTTCTCTTGTGACGAAAGGCCAATCAAAGCGAAAAACAAAAAGGAAACCTCCACGCGCTTATCAAGCGACAACCTTCAACCTTCGTCAGGCTCACAAGTGGTGGTGCTCGCGATCACGGCAACACCCCTGCCATAAGCATGGCCCCCCTCGCTCCCTCCCTCTCCCTCCCTCCCTCCCGCCTCCCTCCCTCCTTCCTTCCCTAGACTATACCTGGTACGGGGTTAGGTTATTTTGATGTCGTCGATCTCGACACTGTTTCCCAAAAGAGGTCATGACACACCTCACAACCTCTTTCCTTCAATTCTACTGCCGTTATTCATGCGGTTTTACCTTGTCGTTGGAGTAGACGAACTTTCTCCTCAGGCGCATGTTGAGCATGGCCTTGTACAAGCTGTCCAGCACTACTTGAGCCACCTGCCGAGCGAACGATCGACCCCCCCCCGAAAAAAACGCCACACCGAGAAAAATTATGAGCAAAACCTCCATGTATCATATCACCGTTTTGTTTGAGCGTTTTACCTCCCTTGCGAAGAGGATTGAAACGAATGCACGGCACGCTTCGACCATGGGAGGGAGCACCCCCGAGTTAAAAAGGACCAGCAACGCCATAAAAGCGCGCGATGATCTTGCTCTCTCCACGCTTGAAATGACCAACTTTACCAACTTGAGACACCTGCATACCAGGTATTCGGTATCATACGTCACATTGCGCCAGGCACCAACTAATAGTGGTGCTTTTCTTGCTCGAGAATGGCTGAACACTGACAACCCCTCTACTATTGTGTTTAAACCACGTTGAGACAATTTTACGAGTACAATTGTACCAGGTGCCACGTGAACAAAAAGCACCACATCGTACAGTAGTGTATTCATTAGGTTCGAGAGGCGCAGTAGGTTCAGCACGTCCAGCAGGTTCAGTAGATCACGGCAACACCTTTCACACCTGGTCATGCTTGATGTTCCACAGGTAGAAGGTCGTGTTGGGGTTGCGGTCCGCCCGTTTCGGCACCTCCTGGACAGACACCATCCTGACAGTCCCGTTGACAGTCCCGTTGACAGTCCCGTTGACAGTCCCGTTGACAGTCCCGTCGACAGTTCCGTTGGCAATTCCGAAGAGCAGCATCCGTTTGACAAAACGGTGTAGAGCACCGTTGGCATCAAAGCACCGTGGGCACCGAAGCAGCAGTTGGGGGTGCGGAGCGTACTGTACTGTCAGCGTAGTTTTAGCAAGATACATAAACAAACCTACGGTGGGCGGCAGCATATTAAACCAAGCATCGGCAGCAGCGGCCGATCTGGATTTATGCTACCATGCTGTCGCGGTTGGCGTGAGGGAGGTCCGCACTAATACTGGTTCGCACCTGTCTTTCAAGAGGCGGTAGAGTCTTTCCCGCGCCTCGCTCGGAGGCAGCATGGCCATCTCGCCCACTTGCTGCTGCTCCAAAAATTTGTTCTGCAGAAGGATCTGCGGAACGGTGACAACAGGCGACCGATTCGAGTCAAGAACGAGGTCATCAAGCAATCAGCGCTTTAATAACCGAACAATCAAACGGCCCAACATTCGAAGAATGAACGAAACACTCAAAACACCCACACACTCTTTCTTCCACTCCAGAGTTTTTGAAGCCTGTCCTGTGCCCACGGACTCGATTTTGGCGACGAATTAATGTGAGAACATCAAGAACAACAGCACACTTAAAACATCTATATACCCCACACACATCTAAATACCCCACACACCCAAAATACTATACTATCGCTCGAACACTCGTGCACTCAAACAATCAAACACGCTCGGAACACTCAAGCAATCAAGCGATCGAACAACCAAAGGGACCTACAACCGAACGATAAAATACCCAAAACAATCCAAACAAACACTCGACCACGCACATACACCTACACTCACACCACGCAACACCCAAACAATCAAATACTCACACGATACTTTCGAAGAAAGAGAAGAAAGCCACGACGCAGGATATGTTACGCGTGGGAGCCAGGGCGCCGTGCACATGCAATGGCCACTTCGAGCACCCACATCGCTTCCAAAAGGTATACGCCCGTAGCACAGAGTATGTATGCTACGAGCAGAAAACTGCACTATATCCGACACAAAGTGGTGGCTTTCCACATGACCTCACGGGGTAGAAGCTAAATATGCGTTTACGTACCACAAACCCAACCTTAAAAAAAAGTTGGCGTAGAAAGTAAAATATCGATATCGAACATCCAACTGTCAAAAATTGCTGCGGCCTTGTTGATATCGCACACCCAAAGGACAAAAAGGTGGCCGTGTAGAGATAGCAATATCGTACACCCGACGGACAAAACCTTGACGTGAATATATAGCGATATCGCACATCCAGCGGTCAAAACTCGATATAGCAAGCACAACGATCAAAAAGCACTACAGAGACATACGTAACCCGTAACAGCTGCGGCGCATACTAGGTTTACTTAATCATTTAAGCAATTCGGGAACACGATGTATTCTAAAAAAACAAAAACGTCAGCTGTTCGATCGAGGATTTTGTCGAAAGTCGTGTTTGCGAGCTGTCTTTAGTAATAATACAACTGTAGTATTACTAGTATTCATACTTACGTCGCGCGTTCTAAGGGTTTTATATGACCTGATGAAGGATTCATAGTCCTTATTAAGGGGAACAACATCTGGCAGCTGTGGAACTCGAGGAGGGCAAAAATATAAAGATGAGGACGTGTGTATATAACGATATATGGACGATACACGTTGGTTGTAACCAATTAGTTTCGCAGTTCAGGCACACGATTGTCGTTTGAAGCCGATATCGTTCGGGCACACGATTATCGTTTGAAGGCGATATCGTACATCAAACTTCAGTACAGTGCGAACAACACAAATAATTTGTTCTGGTGTCGAAAGTTGCCGATAAGTATGTACGTACTCACGATTATTCTGTCATTTTCTATCCCCACCGGAGAACCTTCAGTCACTCCTATTAATAGTTGACTTTATTTACATCGACGGCTGTTGTTCGTTATGTTTCTTCCATACCAAAAAAAAAACGTTATCACATATCCCACTGACCTCCATGATCCGGGCGGTCTCCTTCCCGTAACGGTCCCTGACGGTGCACTTCACGAGGTTGGTCCGCATGTACTGCACCATGTTGGCCATGTTCACCACGTATCGAGGATTTTGCGCATCGGACCCCGGAATCTGCGCCGCGTTGGTGACAAAACATTAGACATATCGGACAGATAATCGATTTCCACCTCGTTGTCTAGATCATTATCTAGATATTTCAGAGCAGATACATGAATTCCTGATGTGTATGTAGGATCTAGCTCATGTTGCCGGGAGGGAGCCGTACAACTTGCACGATCTATAATAGGACCTATCTTTCCTCGTGCTGGATCTGTTCTGTACAGATAGATCCTGTACAACATATAATATCATAACGGCAGGTTAGGATCTAGATGATCTAGATGATCTAGATCGTGATCTGTCCGGCGCGTGCAATATTGTAATGCATTGTAACGGATTGCGGCCGGTTTGTCGCAGCGTGAGCGCGCACGGAAAGGCAGCAGTGATGAAGTCAAAGACCTACTGCGGTTTAAGAGAGGGTATTGCGGTTTAAGAGAGGGATTGATGCTGTTTAAGAGAGGGGTTGCCGTGGTTTAGGAGAAGGATTGCTGCGGTTTAAGAGAGGGGTTGCCGCAGTGTAAGAGAGGGATTGCTGCGGTTTAAGAGAGGGATTGCCGCGGTTTAAGAGAGGGATTGCTGCGGTTTAAGAGAGGGGTTGCTGCGGTTTAAGATAGAGTGTTTCAGTTTAAGAGAGGGGTTGCTCCGGTTTAAGAGAGTCCGACAATTTCTCACTGACGGGGCTCTTCAACCATCGGACGACCCGCCCAGTGTATGTTATTTTTACAATATGTTGCATTGGGTACCTATAACCCATGGGACTTGGCACCGGGCTTGGTTTACAAGTTTTCTGAAAATGTAATACTAAATATAAGCTTGTCGGCTAAGGTATAGAGGAGACTCGGAAAACATAGGTGTTATTTAGTGCCATCTACGGGGAAACAACTAGTAATAGTGATCAGGACCAAATATGCTTCGTAAAAATAGGGCAATGTACCTACTAATAGTCGCAAAATATACCAGAAACCTGATTACTGTGTTCCAAGAGCAAAACTGGTACCAGGTACCTGGTATGTATTTACACACATAATACCGTACCACGCGTATACGCATCATAATAATATCATACCAAGCATATAATAATAGGTACGGCAGCTCCGTCTCCTAAACATACCGAAAACTTACTACGGGGTATCTATCGTAAGTTAGCAGAACCCACCATGGGCCAATATACACCTGTTTAAACACACCATACCATCAATAAAAGGTTCTGATTGCTATTCATATTTCATATTTCATATCTTCCCCCTTAATAGTTAAACGCAGAACCGAAGCACCCCACTACTCCGCTAACAAAGACACCCATAAACCGTCCGAACAGGAAAGAGCGTCGACATGTCGCGTTGGAGCGGTTGAATACTGATAATTTTATCGCACGCGCAGGGTCGACCTCGCCGACGAGGCCATCGAAAACGTACCAAATGGACCATTGTATTAATGCGTACCGGTATCTTAATATCGATCGTTTTGTCGATTACAGCACTGACATACGGGCCGGCTGATTTACCGTACGTACACCAGTTGTATTACCGACGAACTGCCGACAAACGAACCAAAGATTCAGCAATGTATTACCTTGGAGAGCTGCCGGTGAGGTCGGTGCAGAGGGATGACATCCGGACCTATTGTCTGTCACAGACACCGTATGTTCTTACCAACGACACTACTATGTGTATCATACCGACAAACGAACCGATTATTTAATTAGAAGCGTGTACTCGTACTACAGGAGATTATGCCGGCGAAATCGGTGCAGAGGACCGACATCCGGACAAAAAATGGCTGTCTTACCGATGACGCCACAATATGTACCGACAAACGAACCAATTATTTAACTAGAAGCCTGTACTCAAACTACCTTGGAGACCATGCCGGTGAGGTCGGTGCAGAGGGCCGACATCCACGAGGCGAACCTTCTCCAGTCCGGCTTTGCCTTGTTCCTTGTCAGAGGGTTTGTCTTCCACGACTCGCACAGCAAGTCGAACATCTCCCTGGCGCTGATAGTGACAGCACGATAGCACGCAGCGCGCCGTCACACCGGAGGGGAAACGGGCAGAATATCGATATATCGAATGTCAGAGATGCTGCAAACCATGAATATCATAAGCCCAACCCCCTCCCATCACCTCCCTCATTTCCCCCTCCCCCCTTACCGGCAATGTCTGCCTGGTCAGTGAAAGCCCGACGTGCCCCATCCCGGCATTGTAAGGGTGGGAGGGTCTATAGCCATGACAACGAGCACTGCCCCCCATTCCCGATGAGCATAACGCCACGCAGGACATGCTGTCGAACGTCAGACACGATACCTCAAAAACGCAGAACCACGAAAATCACGAAATCAACTCCCTCCCATCGTCCTCCTCCCTTCCCCGGAGAACAAAACGCCACGCAGGCCATGGAACGCCTACCAAGACTACCTTCAATCAAAACGCCCCGCAGGCCATGTAACTCCTACCAAGACTGCTTTTTAATTCGCGCAATACAATGTTTTTAGTTACCTGATAGCGGCCGAAACTTGCTCGTTGACCTTCCTCTCTGTTGGAGAAGAGTGATCCAGCATCACCTTCACGGCAAGGTACGCCAACTTGCTCTTAGGAAACCTGTCCTGCACCAGCCCCAACAGCGATGTGTTGCGGAAGTCTCGGTGGAACTGCAGGGCGTTCCACC
>JAYJME010003560.1:0-11965 GCA_036873775.1 Costaria costata | reverse complement strand
AGAGTTATTGGAGCCTGTCTTGTGACCACGGACTTGATTTTGGCGATGAGTTAATGTGAGAACAACAACAACAACAACAACAACAATGAGAAAAGGGGAATCGGGGTTGTGACAAACGTGAAAATGAAAACTGAAAATATAATACGAGACAGATGATATGACATCATCCTATAGAATACCTTGTAGTCTACGGCTACAGGTATGAATATGTTCAATAAGGTTGCTCTCGGTTGCCGTCACAAGTCACACAATAAGTTTTCAAGCCTCGCTCACAATACGTAAAATAGGAGGGTACACAGAGTACATACAGGCTCGCGAATAAGAAAGAGCCAAAATAAGAAAGTACGAGGTAAGGCTCATTTTTGGGCGGGCGCTAAGAAAAATGGACGAGGAAAGCGTGCTCAGCGGCGAGCGCTACACTAAATCAATCCCACCAGTATACAGCAGCCTATGCTCAAGGTTGTTCAAGGGTGGCGTCACAATGAGAATCTGAAGCTCACTCCAAATAGGAGTTCTTGTTGGCAGGCCTATGCCGTAGCGCCCATACTGCTGTACACAGCAGTACCGGGTGCGAGTCGCAAAAATCAGGGTGTTTTCGTCTTAAAAGTGTACCAGGGTACGACATGGTCACGTACTGTTGTTGTAGCTCGAGGCGCAGGCTTCTGGAACTTGAGTTATACGTAGCCTTTTCGTTGCTTACTATACAGCAGTGGTGGTAGTACCTCACTGGGTATATAGCCACAAGCTCGTGTACCAGTAGCCTGGAAAAGCGTAGCATTATCGAGGTACGAGAAAATGTGTGTTTTGCATGTACGGAAGAAGTTCTTCTACTACTACAGTAGCTACTCAGATGAGTTACAGCTGATTTGGCACTTGGATAGCCAGCCTATAGCCTGTATCACCTTGGACCAGTTTGGTATCGCTGACTCGGGAGTCGAGCACGCCGCGGCGCAGGGTGAGCGATACAGATTCAAGGGGGATACAACAGACTGGTTAGGATGAATGCAAAAAACTATGCGCAGACACTCTGCTCTATTTTGATTTTTTCATCGACGTCGCTCCTATGATACGATATGTCCACCGCAAGTATACTTCGTATGCCGGTAACTGGTATGATACCTGGCTAACACTTATAGCAAAGGAGAGAAAACACAAACATAGGCGTTCGCCCCACGTTCTACTCCAAACCAGCACGATATATGTATCGGAATACGAAGGTTAAGTAAACTACCTCATGTTTTTCGAAACAAGCTCTTACCTTTCTCTGGTACTGCTGTTGATGCCTGGCGACGAGGAGGAGCAGCGCCGAGGAGATGACTGCACTGAACTGGGGCCGTCTTGCTCTGTCACACCGGTCAATTGAGAAGGAAACGGGAATACAATCACCAATTGCTTACTTTACGCACGAGAGCAATGGTGTAGTGAGTTGACGCTCGCGAAAGAGAACCACGGAGAGAGAGGACACCCCAGGAGACCAATAGACGTTCTTGTACTATTAATATTAATAGCGTTCGACGTATCAGTGCCTCACGAGGGGGTATGGTTCCATGACAAATACGAAAAATAAAGCTTCCAACGGGAAGCAGGGATTCATGGAAACCCCGCTATTTTCTACCCAGACGGTTGCTGAGAGCACCTCACAGCAGGTGCCCCTCGCGGCGCCAGGAGAGGGCGGACAGCACCGAAACTGAAGAAGGTGTGTTGTATAGCTATTGAGGAAAGATGTCCCGATTTTATTTTGCGCAAGTGGACGCGGTGGGGAACGTTATGCCCAATTTTGAGCTCTGGGTACCCCAACATGAACACACCCAAAAGACAGACCTTGCTTGGTTGCAGAGCCCTTTTGTCTATCAGCATCTTCGTGGGCCTCGCCAACGATTGTTGCGGCGTAGAGTCAGTTGTGTTTCCCACCCAATGCAAAAAGTTTAAGATGATTCCATGGAAAGGAGCGTAAGCACGACTCGATTAAAATTCAAATTTGTTATGCGACGGCGTAGCTTGTGCCCAATGGCTGTCAGTTATATGCCGTGGTCGTCCAGCACGGGGAGGTGAGTGCTATTATACGTTGTTGTGTAGGATTACGGTACTGCTGTTTCACGAGGTGTTAGTTGACCAGGGTCTAACATTCACGTACCCCTTACCCCGAAATTACTGCAGAAGTACTATAATAGCACCAGCAGCAGTAACAGCAGCAGCAGCAGCAGCAGCACCAGCAGCAGCACCAGCAGCAGTAGTAGTAGTTTTACGTCAACATTCCAACGCAAAATTGCTCTGTGTGTCTCTGCCAACCCACAACAAACAGCAAACTTTGTTTTTTGTCCGCCATATATTTGTGGGTTGTGTTTCACACCTGGACATGGTGTGATTGGGTTTTGTAACAGACAAAAACTGCCAAAGGAAACCGGCACTGCCGGAGAAGTGTCGTAGCATGGCCATATGATATGATAACAAAAAGCATATTACTGCTGTAGCACCGCGCGTGGCCGGTCGCTGTGATATGACGATTTGTTTGTCACCTTTAAGATCGCGGCTTCCTTGGTGTTTCTGTTATTCTGCGAAACTGAATCACAGCGAAGTGAATAACAGACGCACGCGACGTATGAGTATAAGGCCATGTACAGATCCCCCCCAGACGCAAAAAATGTTGTGTGAGCATAGTATCCAGTGGAGGAAACACATGACGCATGCCAACACCTCGACGAGGATAGCGCGGTTAAACCCCTAACATTTGACCACGCAGAAAAGAAGAATGACGAGGGGTTAAAGTTGTATGCGTTTGCCGTATGCTCTAGTTAGCGATGAACGTATCACCGTGGGATGCAGTGGTCCTCATACACCTGAGCACCTCTTCTTATTAGTGCCAGTGTTTTTGGAGGATATAAGGTAGGTCAGAGTTCGATATAGATATTTACGGCTGCTGGACTACAGTAGCTCATCGACGGCACACGCGTTGTTTCGATAGATTAAATGGGAGTGTCCGACTTGAGGGCGCCAGGACAGATAGGTACCCCGATACAGTTGCCAGACGCCCTCCATGTACGCCGTAATAATGTGCTACCCTAGCGAAAAAAAAAAACGAGGACCACCTATAGTTTGTATGTCCAGTCAATACAATCCAGAAAACACACACATACTTACGGCAGTTACAAATGTTCTGCTAAGAGGTATATTGGCGAACGCTAACCTATTTGTTGAGACGGACTCGGCGTTTATGGTTTACGGTGTATGTTCACGACGAAAACCAGACAGGATTGCAAACATAGACGACGTTTCACAGATCGGGGGACCTTGACAATCGTGGTACTGGGCGAATGCTGGGTCTCAAAAAGAAACCCGCCAGGGATGCGTTGCTGATCTCCACGATGAGGGTGCGACCATCGCCCTTTATACACAATACATCACTGGCTACAGCGTTGAATGGCCTGTTGTCGACACAGGATGACGGCAAGCTCAGAAGGCCCTCTCACTACTCGTGTATATCTTTCTGGTTCAAACATTTCGAGAGTACTAGAGTTACCCATGATGTATGGAGCAGCCATATAAGTGTCAAAACAGGCGAAAACTCCGGAAGAGTCCCTTAAGCCTATTTAATGTCGCAATTTAAGTGCAAACACCAATGCAATAATCGCATCAAGTCTGGTAGCGCAAGGGCCCTTATTCCAGACTATAGTCTCCACCGCCAGTCTCGGGTTTACTGCTACATGCCCAAATAGTGGAAGAGAAATCGAAACAGTGAGACCTGCACCACCCATGGCGACAGTGGTAGTTTAACGAAAAAACAACAATGGAATACACACCCCTGCGTGCAACTCTTACTGTACCGCTGTGTAGTAACTCGTTCGCACGCGGAATCAAAATCCACTGGGATAGTTGAACCATGATAGAACAATCTTCCTTTCAGTACAGTACCATGTACGACGAATGATTAAAAGTACACTCAGGTTTTATGTCCAGTGCGGGTGGGAGTATTTCTTTGTGAGACGGGTTACTTCGAACCCTTTACAGGCAGGCGTTTGGGTAGTTCATTCGAGTCCGCCCTCCAAGTGTCCAATGTATGCAGTGCGTAGCCTGCTTCCAATGGAGTCCGAGTCCCTACCTCATTATCCTGCCACGGCCCGACGCCGGGCATGTGGCATCGAAGTTGATCAATTGACGGCCCAATAGGCCGTTGTTACGATGAGAGCATACAGTTGCCGCACCGTTTGTTGGTACACCCCATCGTGGCATCCCAGTGAAAGATTTACGTGATCAACGCCGGGAATGAACGTTAAACTTACCGGGCTGGTCATGGAGTTTGCAGTAGGCCGTTGATATGCTGCCTTCGGCATAGAAGCTGGGTACCGTCTGTTACGTGTCATCTGCGCACCGCTTGCATACGACGTTTGACAACGCCATCCATGGCATGATGCTTGCAGTACGCCGCAAATGTATTTTCGATGACGTTGTAAAACGGCGTCGTAGTGCAAGAAGCGTACAAGCAACAGAAAACAACTGGAATGTCACGATTCGGGCTATTGTCCTTCAATGGGATACCTTTGCTTGCCCGGCATTCATGACGGACGATTGTAAGCTCTTATCTCCAAACTACTACCTCGACTTGACTCTACCTTGTTGGGAGACTAATACGACGACTTCAAACATATCTCGCTTTGAGATAGCGAATAGGTCCCACTTCTGCACCGCGTCGGGTCCAGACTTTAACTAGTAGAACAGGCAACAGGAAGTACAACTCAGATGTGTTCGGGGACAAGCCAGGATGTGATGCGCGTCTGTCACAAGACCCCAGTATTCCGCATGTATTGTTTGCGGTATGGTGCTACAGTACAGTACTGAACGCATACTGCTGATTGCCCACGCCCCTTTTATGCGATAAACCCCTCTTCACATTTGTTTCGTGGTCCTATTAATAGGCGGGTAAAAAAAACACCAAAGAAATCACCCGCGTGTTTGGGTAGTTCGAGCGCAACAACAGACTGGATGCACCGCAGCAATGTTTGGACTCTCGACCCACATTGCATTTATGGTGCGTGGCGCCACATCAACGAGTAAGCACCAACCGCAACCTCGGACTACTTCCCCGTGATAGCCGGAAGACAGGGAACTTATTACTCTGGATACAAAGTAGCCGGGGTGATTGGCCCTTCTCAACAAGTCTTGGAATTGATTTGAGAGCGAGTATCGTGGCGCGTTGATATGAGTGCCGTGTTGTCAAGAGTCAGACAAAAGAGCGTCGTAAGGGTGGATACGCTGGAGTGCTGCCGAGTATGGGTTCAGCGCAAATGACGACATTATGGGGTTGTTACGGGATAGAAAGTGCTGTTGGACTGTCGAATGCGTCATACGGCGTAAAGGACAGTACTTGCAATTCTACGTGAAAAGGCCGAACAAATGTAGGGTTGGTCCTGTTGACCTTGACGAGGAAGAATTCGTGGGGTCCGATAGAATTTTGTTTTGTGCTTCGTTTTTTGGATGGATCGGTGGTGCAATAAAAGGATCTTAGGTACACAAAGTTGGTCCGGAACGTGCTTTTCAATCGCCCCTAAATGGATGTACAACATTTCGGTTGGAGTTGAGTGAACACCGACGTCGTGGAGGTGAATATGGTGAGACCAAAATAAATGAGTCGTAAGAACACGACTATATGGGGTAGGAACTCGGCTGAGGTACCCTTTACGGCTGATACAATATGACGAAACACTTACCCCCCTATCGTAGTGGGACTTTATGTATACCGTCAACCCACTCAAAGCACCACAGTTCGAAATATCATTAGCCACCATCACGTGTGCCTGGCAAATATACCCTAACTTTTGTCGTTTCCTGTAGGCTAAATGATTGAATGGTGTACCCCTGACGGTTGGGTTGGGTTTCCAATGACGACTGGTGTCGTTGTTGAGCAAGGCAATTATTATAGTTGCTTATTGTATTTTAATCGTTTTGTGTTTAAGAGCGCCAGGTGACAAAACCATGCCAAAATTGGCCACGATTGGGAATGGTCGACCCATTCATATGAGCGCTGAGTTGAAGCAATGTACAGGGAGGAACCTGTCACTATGACTTGTCCAGAACCCCGGTAGGGCACAGGCTCCCATGTGCTGGGCAGTAAACGTAAAGGTAATAAAACCAGGGCTCTCCTCCGTAGATTTGTCGTTTACAAAGTTATTTAGGGTATCGACAGTATCGGCATCGTTCATGAGGAAATTAATGGTGCCAAAGGCATCAATACATTGCCACAATTCCGGGGAATTGAGTGTTGGTATACGTTTGTACTTACACAAGATGGAGCCGTAGGACCACCGCAATGATACCACGGTAACTGAAAATAAACAAGTCCCGAGGTATCGTTCCGGTGGTCCCTGCCGCGGTGTCCTAAAAACATACCGAAATAAAACTGCCACCATTCGATTGCCCGAAATTTGGACTATGTTGTCATGCTATTGATCATGTTCGTTCTTTATGAATATCGGTGACGTCGTCGATCTCCTGCGGCTACAGTTAGTCGCCGGAAACTTACCAACGTGAGCCCTGCAAAAATATAGTGCAAAGCTCGCAGCACTTATCAACAAAATGTAGCTATAGCCGCGTCGCAAAAGGTATGGCGAAAGTATTTATAGCCATCCACTCCAGACGTAAATCAGGGAAGCAGCATGCAGTAGACCATTGCAGAAACAGGCCCTATGCTCGGCCCAAGAACGGTGTACCTGTATCATTTGACTGTATCGTAGCAGTAACATCTCGTGTAATACTTATTTGGTGCACGTGACATGCAAACATGTCTACAATAAAGGGTTTCGGAACAAAAAACCTCTAAAACAAATAAAAAACGATGCTCAGGCTGGTGCTCAGGGCAATTGCTGCCAGAAGTTTGATATTTTAAAGTAGATGAAACTACAGCACAGTAGCTCAGGGACTCTCAGGGGTTCTTTTGATAGAGAAAGAGAAAATATGACGTATCTCGTAGGCTCAAAGTTTCAATTTAGACGAATTAGTCGTACTCGTAGTTTCGATCTCGATGCCGATTGACCACACGCACGGTGTCACACCGGCTTTCACCTTGATCTCCCTCCACCGCTGCCTAGCCCCTGCCTCGTTTTCTCTGAAGCCACCATTCCCCATGCCGCCGTGAACCAGCTCGACGGTACGTTTCATGCTTCGCCTGGCCTCCTGCCTTTGTCACGAGCCTTCTCCACGCCATGTTAGCGTCGCGTGCCTGATGGTGTACTGCTGTACCGATGCTTTGTTCTCAACGACATCAGACGAAGACTGGTGAAAGGAGATGGTGCGCCCGGTCGCCCAACACTTTGGTTACTGGGCGTCCGCCTGGATCATCATCGCCGCCGCCGTTCTCCTCGCCGTCGTCCAGCGTCGGGTTGATTGTCTCTAATTCCTTGTCCATTGCGATAGTCTATCCCCTCTTCCTGCGTACTACCTACGTATCTGGTATACTTGGTACCTCAGTCGTGCAGACGAGGTGGACTGCTGTACTCGCATTCGTTTCACGCCAAAGCGTAACCAAAGGACTCGACTGGTTCGAGGAGATGGCGAGGCTTGTTGCCCTACGCTATGGCGAAGAGTCGGCGTCCGCCTAGTCTGCGTTTGAGACGGAGCAGGCACACGTTTAATGCCTGTCTGTGCTTTGTGCCCTAAGGAGCACACCGCCAGATTATGTTTTATTTTTCCTCAGCAAGGGGCGCTGTTTATGAGACCCTTACCTTAACCAAGCTCTGTGTTAAGGGAAAAAAATAGCCGCAAACGTCTCTTAAGCGGAATACTTTTCTTTCGAAGTGCCCTCATCAACGACGTCCTTGAGCAAGCTAATTTTGACATTCTGTTTTTCTGAAATTCGCAAATAGGTCCGTCTGTGACTTGAGATACAAAAAGCTTCATACAAATCGCATATTTTAAATAGCGCCCTACTACCACAAACGACACACGGTGATCAACAACAATACACAGTACTGGTACAGCTTTAACACCGCGGGTCGTTCGACATCACACTGCTGTGCCGGTCCGCTATCTTAGTATGCATACAAACATATCACGCATCACCTGTACCGATGCTCCATCCACGCAAGAGTATGTGATACACAAAATTGGGTTGTCCGGGTTCACACAAAAGCTGTTTTCGGCACCGCGCATAATGAAGCTATTGTTGAAGGGGGGGGCAAGCCCTTGCCGTCCAGATTACTTCAGACCTCCCAAGCATGAGGTATCAATTGCTAAAGCAAACATACGCTGCTGTGTGGCATCCCTGGGAGCCAACCCGGAAGAATTGCCAGCGTCATCGCCGATATGCTGTAGCTGGTATGTATGAGGATACCGCGAGCATAAACGCTCTTTAAAATACACTGATATTGGTATGCAAAGAATGTGGACACTCCTACACGTTGCTATCATCGGCCTTGGCATTATTAGACCTGTTGACAAGTACATCGTACGGGCCTCTCTACGAGATTCGGTAAAACCTAACATGTTATCGCCTTCCTTTCCTCTCTGGGTGAGATCGCCAAGTATACAAAATCTTATACACCGCACGTCGGTCACTCCCGTTGATAGCACCCCCCCACAAGATACCACCTCCCGGCGATGAATGAAGAAAAAGTAGACTAAGACAATTATCGCCTGGATTTGTTACATACCAACCAAAAGCGTATCACCCGGGGAGGTTTCTTACGCCAACTGCGGTAATCGACAGGAGTGCCTATGATCCCTTATAACGGTTCGGTTGAGTTCGCGTCGGCAGCAATATTATTTATGAATTTCGCTATCCGAGCAGTAGAAACTACGTGGCGTGCTCGCTTTGCCGTGCAAAGCTCGGCAGACTGCACCGGGCGTTACGCCACGACTGTGGGCAAGGAAACCCCGCGTTCCACTAGTGCTGAAAGGTGCGAGTCCGCGGGAGAGGACCAGCATCGGATCCATTTCGATGTTCAGCCAAGAAACTGCAAAGTTTAACAAACGGGGCTGGAGGCATTTGACTTAACTGCAGTCCCATTAAACCGGACGTCGAATTTTCCAAAGCAACGACCACTCCGCCCAGAACAATATTGTTTCGCTTGCCGAATGCCCCACATCGTGGAGGATGGTAGACTGCGGCATATCGAACTCCAGGTGGCGATAAAAACTGGTGAGGAAGTAACTGTGCTAATACATCATGGCGGGTGCCAGCATGACAAACAAGCAAAACACTTATGACCCGGCAAAACAATGGGGTTAGGTCCTTCGTGTATTTCCAGGAAGTTGATGCCCTACTTCTCAAAACAATATCAGTGCTTTTTTATTTTTATAGATAGATGTCCGTACCTACCTATACTGTTGGTCATTTAACCTGCTTAGTGCCTCGAAGTATTTCGATAGCAGCTAAACCACCACTATCGTGATCGTAAAGGAACACCCTCCAAGCTACTGTAAGGTCCTGCATACAGTCGCCGTTCTCTCCTCCCGTTATCCAAACCCTCCAGAAAAACCTCAAAGTGACCCAAAACTGTGATGGTCACATCATAAATCTTTCAAAACCTACACTCAGCTTTAACGTGAAACGAGGGTGCCCGGACGGCATCGTAGGACAGGCTGGAACTACTAGGTTTTGTGCGAGCCACACCCACAGTACAGGTGAGTCCCTCCTCGACGGAGCCGTGATCATGGCAGTGGGTAGGCTGCTTCAGAGTCAAGCCCCATCGAGAAATATTTCTACAACCGACGACCTTGCACTTTGCTCTGAAGTTGATAACGATACCCTCCGAAAGTTGGTTCTTGTGGGTGACGCATGCGGTGGCCGTACCCTTACTGAGCAGACCCCACCCCGGACTCTTAGCGCAGGAGGTATGTGAGCAACGTCTCTTGCGGACGTCTACCATGCCCTGTTCAGCATGTTGCCTGCAATACACCGATGTCTTTTTGTCCTCCACGTTGAAGCTCGGTACCCTAGTACAAGCGGCATGCAAACAAGTCTTTCTATAGATGTTTACCATGCCGTCCCGAGCATGATGCTTACAGTACGATGGACTCCTACTGCCCTTGGTATTAAAATACGGTGTCCTGATGCAAGAGTCATATGTGCATTGCCTTTTGGGGGTAATGTTGACCATGCCGTTCTCAGCATGCTGCTTGCAGTACATCGGCGACTTGCTGCCGTCGATATTGAAGGTCGGCCCCGTAGTACAAGAGGCCTGTGAGCAACGCTTGCTAACAACGTCAACCATGCCGTTCTTGGCATGCTGCTTACAGAATAAAGCATGTTTGCTGCCCTCGGCATTGAAACTCGGCCTCGTGCTGCAAGAGTCATGTGAGCAACTCTTGTTGCCGACGGCCACCATACCGTCTTCAGCATGCCGCTTGCAGTACATCGGTGACTTGCTGCCGCCGATATTGAAGGTCGGCACCGTAGTACAGGAGGCATGTAGGCAACGCTTAGTAATGACGTCGACCATGCCATTTTTAGCATGCTGCTTGCAGTACATCGGCGACTTGCTGCCCTCGACATCGAAGCTCGGTATCGTAGTACAAGAATCATGCCAACAACGCTTCTTACGGACGTTAACCATGCCGTCCCGAGAATTTTTCTTGCAGTACGATGCACCCTTGCTGCCCTCGATATTGAAATTCGGTGCCCCAACGCAATTGTGATGAGAGCATGGCCTCCTGTGGGTAACGTTGAATGTGCCGTCCTCAGCATGTTGCTTGCAGTACATAGGTGACGTGCTGCCGTCGACGTTAACGGTCGGCACCGTAGTACAAGAGGGATGCAAGCAACGCTTGCTAGTGATGTCGACCATGCCGTTCTTTCCATGCTGCTTGCAGTACGACGCATTCTTGATGCCATCGACATTGAAACTCGGCCGCGTCCTGCACGAGTCATGTGCGCAACCCCTCTTGCAGACATCGAGCATGCCGTCCTTAGCATGCTGCCTGCAGTACACCAGTGACTTGCTGCCCTCGACATTGAAATTCCGCCGCTGTTTGCAGGAACCATGAGAGCAGCGCTTGCTGATGACATTTACCATGCTGTCCTCGGCATGTTCGCGGCAGTACACCATCGTCTTGCTTCGTTCTATATTAAAGCTTGTATTGTTCGTGCAAGAACTACGTGAGCAAGGCTTCATTCTGGTTGGGGATTCCGGCCGTTGTTAAGGACTTAGGACAGCTCAGGAGAAGCGGTTGACACCGCGAGGAGTCTTGGGCTTGAGCTGTGCCCACCTGCCGATGTTGAACGTTACAGTGAGTATTGGGTAAGGGCTAGACTATCTCGAATAAGTTCATACCCGTTAAGTTGGAGTCCGATAGCGTGATCAACATGAACATACCGTATCACATGACCCCACGTGCCAATATCACCAACTGAGCTTGTCCATGCGACGGGTTTATGCGCCTTTCTATTCCACTTGTGTTGCGGGACAGGCCACTAAACGCTTAGGTTGGCAGAACGAGGTTGTGTGGAACCAGGTTTGTCACGGGATGACAAACACTGAAAATCCAACTGTCGTGAAGAGTCAAGACGGCATCCAACGAGTGTTACCGTCTGCCCATTGATTGAACTTCAATACTTGTATGACTTCGCTCCAAGCTACATATTTGGATCCAACGACGAGAACCGGTGTGTACAATCCTCGCCATGATGACATAACCCAAGGAAGCCAACAGGCAAGGCGGTCCGGTATGTGTGAAGTCATCCTGGATACAAGTCGTTAGAGTGATACAGATTGTAAGTGTTCAATGTCACGGAAGAGCCCACTTACGGGCCAAAGTCTGGGGTGCACTGGTTGGTACAATAAACACGTACATGTACATGCGCCCCTCGCCATGAACTTAGGGCATGTACACTTTGTATTCAAAATTCAGAGACAGCATCAGCGAATCTCTGACTGAACCCAAGTACCAAGTGCATGCTATAAAAAGAAACGTCGGCGGCGCCACGTTTGAAACTAAGTAAGTTTATAACACAACATAGGATTGATATACCATAATA
>JAYJME010003559.1:0-11966 GCA_036873775.1 Costaria costata | reverse complement strand
CCAGAGTTATTGGAGCCTATCCTGTGACCACGGACTTGATTTTGGCGATGAGTTAATGTGAGAACAACAACAACAACGACAAATAGTACGAGCAAACTCTACAGCCCCCCTGCTCGTACAGCTATGATTACCTTCGTGCCATTCAAATGCCATCCAATCCCGGCTATTATTCTCGTCGCTCATATTACCATGATGATTTAAAACAAAAATCATCGAGAAGTCTACCTAGTGTGAAGAACATTAATCAATCCAACTCATGACATCCCCTTGATCTGACATTACAAGTAATAGTGCCATCGTTCCTACAACATAATTTCCAAAACCCACTATAGAACTAATCAATCGCCCCCCGGCTGTGTACACTCCGCCCTACGAAATCCAAAGTCCAAAATCCTATCTGAAATAACCTGGCCAAAAACAAAACAAATCTCAACCATCCTACTGTTTAATTTTCCTCCAGCATTCAACACAGAGCTCCGCCGTAACTAGAACACTTCGTCCGGCAACCAAACGATGATCGGCGTGTGAAACAGGGTTGACACGAGTATTTACTGTAGTGCCAAAAAACAAAACCCTGGATTTCAAATCTCAAGATGAAAAATCCAAATGCAAAACACCAAATTCCAAATATATATGCCTACGAGGTACCAAAATCCTACCAGGTATCTGAAATGTCAAAACACGATAACGCCCCGAGCCCCCCCCCTCAAAAACAGTAACCAAAACATCAAAATACCAAATACCAAAATGCCAAAATATCAAAAACCATACGAGTATACCCCCAATGTGTTTCTCCATCGAAAACATTTCCAAACTAAAAAAACCCAAAAACCAAAATTTACCAAGAACCAACTCCCAGAATATCAAATTTCAAAATTTCAAAAAGAAAATACCTAATACCACGTACCCACATCCTGCCTGAACCCGCAACCCCGAAAACCCTATATCAACCAATACATCGTATTCTTTACCTATTAACCACTAGAAGCACCACAAATTTATAGCAAGAATTCGCTGATGCTCAAGAGATTCCCGCGATATTGCTTTGGCTAAGAAATTCGTATGCTGGAAAGGCGACGGTACGTGAATGATCGATATCTCCTTCCTCCCTACCAATCCCCTGAGAAAGGGGTGGCGCACGTCGATGTGCTTAGAGTTGGTGGTAGTGACAGGGTTTTGCGCAAGCTGCACCGCACCCTGGTTATCCTCAAATACTAGAATGCGTGGCATGCCGACATGAGGCAACATGCAACATGAAGCGCCAAACCTGCCTCAAAAACAGCACTTCTTAAATTACGTCTGCAAGCGCCACGTACTCTGTCTACGTCGTAGAGAGTGTGACGCATTTCTGTGTCTTAGAAAACCAAGGCACACAAGCACCCTCACACATCACTAGACCCCCTGAAATTAACCTCTTGTCAACCGCCTTACTTGCGTAGTCTGCGTCAGCGAAAACCTGCAGGCTCAGGCCCCCTACTGCACCTCGCTGAAAGTAAATCCCAAATGAACTCGTCCGTCTCACATACCCTAAAAGACCAAGTGCTGCCTTCCAGTGCACAAACTTAGGCGAAGCACAGTACCTAGCCACTGCTCTCACTGCGTTGGAAATGTCTGGTCGAGTCTGGGTTGACAGCCACCTCAGTGAGCCGACCAGCTCGCGTAACGACCTGTCCCTTCGTGCTTCGTTCTTGCCGAACTCCGCAAGTCTTGAACTGACAGGGAGCGGAACACTCTTCTGTCCTGTATTTATCCGCCGGCTGTTCCGCAAATGCCTGTTGGAAGACATTCAACTCCCTCTTTTCCCAATCCCTCTCATTTAACCCCCCCGAATATCAGCGCAACTCTTCCGGGTTCTTGACTGAGACCATTTGGTTCAAGTCCCTGCCAAACTGGTCTCACCTGGCTTTCTCTCTCCTACCGCAAATATACTATCCAAATGCACTACTGTATACCTGATAGTTATCACTACACTGTCCCCCCCCACCGAACGAAACAAGCATGCATCAGCCAGACACTGCACAAATCCCAAAGTCAACAAACACCTATTAATAGTGAGATGCGCATGCCATTGTCTCGACGCCTGCTTCAAGCCGTACAAACTCTTGTTCAACCTTACTATCTTCCCCGACAACCTACCGCAACCCTGAGGCAAACGCGTGTACAGATTGCACGAAAGCCTGCTCAATATCAGAATGGCACAAGTCAAGATCCAGCTCGCACGCCATTGCTGTCAGCAATCGACCACTCAAAACAGCAACAGGGCGCAAACACTTATCCAAAATCAACTTTAAGTCTCGGCTCATTCCCCCGCGTTGCAAGTCTCACCTTAGGTTTCGTGGGCCAACCGTACTCATGTGTCTCCCAACTAAAGATTCACATGGCATTGATGATGTAGATGTCCACTAATTGCTACACCGGCTCAAACGTCCCTGGATCCAGCAGTCGGTAGAAATTCCTCCTCGTTAAATATTCCAATAGATGGGCGCGCTCTGACCGCATGGCTTCCCTGTGACTCTTCGGTACCCTGATGTTGCTTGCGTAGCAGTGAGGCAAGTCCGGAGGCTTGTAAGGCAGCCGTTGGTCGTCCAGGGTGGCATTGATGATCTCACGAGTAACGAATATCGTCGCCATAGCCCACGATATTTCCCCACCCCCCTAAGAGGGTGAACTCCGTTCGCGGTCCTCAACAGAAGATAGTTGCTTCTCGCGGCGCCCAACAAGCGACGGCCCCTTGAGGCGCCTGGCGTCGACGACCCCATTGATGGCAACCATTGACAGCATCACCGCATGGCCAATCTTGGACAGTACTCCAGTGCTGTGGTAAAGGCCCTGGTGGTTGTCGTCCCGCGGCAAAAGAGGGCGCGACTCCTCCGGCGTGGCTGAGAGCTAGAACGACGGCATGTCCACGAACTGGATCGTCTTTGAACGGGTACGGCCGGATACCCGCTGCGGCTCCGTGTGCGGCCGCGGCAGAGCTAAAGACGATGATGGCTTACCTGTACTATCGGCAATTATTTTTTTCCCGGCAACGACGGCGACGGTGGCTGGAGCGGCAGTGATGGCGACACGTAGCTGATGGTGAAGCTCGGCGTTGTTGGCGCGGCGGCGTACACCGAACCTCCCACGTCCGCCGGCGTCGGCAATGGCAGCATGGGCACACGGGAGACCGTTCACACCACGTTGCTGGTGTAGCAGATGCCGCCCGTCGAGGCCTTGACCCCTCTTACGGGTGGTTACGGCCTTTGTTCAGGAGGTAGCACAGCACCGATTGAACGTCTGCTTGGGTGTTGCGGATCACCCGCATCACGCCCTCCTGAAAGAACGGAATCACCTGCAGGTCCGGCAGTCTCAAAAAGAAAACCTCGCGCGGCGACCGCCATCCGGTGTTGGCTTCGGTCGAGGAGCAGTTGCAGCAGTCATCACCCTAAATAACAGCTTCCAGCCACAGGCGATAGCCGTTGGCGCCGGGGTTGAGGATTCGTGCGAGATCGACGCCGAGGAAAAGCCACCGAATCGCGACACGAGCCGCATGCCCCCTCTTCATCGCGCACTATATCGCATTCTCGTTAACCGTGTTCTCCTGTGGCTTACCCCGGGCCGTGTACTCGCGACGGATCCCAGCTGAGTCGCAGACATCAACGTAGCTGTGGCTGATGAACTCTCCACCGTCGTTCGTGCCGAGGCAGTGCGGCCGTTCCATGTCGTTCATGTCAGCGATAATATTATGTACGTACATCGTGGTTCCTCTCCATGCCGTACGGCCGCATCCATCTCGAGGCGCTGTCGACGAACATGATGAGCTAAACCGACCCGCCCATGGACGCCTTGTAGGGGCCGGCCAAGTTGATGTGGATCGTTTCCATTGGTCTCCCCGCGCGCGGCGTCGTCCTCCGAGGCACTCCAGCACGAACACCATTTGCCTCCAAACATCCACCACACGGTTGCAGCACGCCCAACATGGCAATCCCATGTTGTTGGGCCGTTTCGCTCAAAAGACGCTCCCTCAAGTGACCGGAGGAAAAGTGAAGGTTGTTACTGTCAATAATTATTTCTGGCTTACCAACGACAAACGGACGTTTTCCGGGCGCAAGGACCGCTGCGGCGGCCATGCCTGCGCTACCAACCTAGAACCCATTCGAACCCGACTCCTCTAGAGCTTGTGCTGCCGCAGCATTCAGGGGGGTCGGGAAAAACGGCGTGTAAACATTGTCGTCATTGCCATCCATAATTTCGACGTTTGTGAGTATAGTCATGCCCGGCTCCTGCATGCCTGGGTCAGCAACAAGGAACCTAATCCTTATCACTCCTTGCTCTACTCCTAGGGGTGGCACAGCAAACGGTTGCGTTGGGGGCCGCACCGTTGGTGCTACAGTAACTTCACCTGGAGCCTTGGGAAACCTATGTTCGCAGGCGCAATGCCGCTAGCGACAGGCGGGAAACCATGCTCTGCAGGTACTATGCCACAAGTGGCAGGCAGGGAGCCATATTCCGTAAGTACTGTGCCGCTAACGGCAGACGGGAAATCATATTCCGTACGTACTCTGCCACTATTGGTAGATGAGTAACCATAATCCGCTGTCACTACCCTTTCTACACTACGTTGGGAAAGGGAGTGGGAACCAAAAACCTGAGGCCCTGCCTCATCTACCCTAAAAGCAGGGGGCGGGTGGTTAAAAACACCAGAGAAAGCGGGCACAGCAGTATGTCCTGTGGTTGGGGTTGGGTCCAAATGCGTCGCGTGTAGACAGGGTTAAACTTCATCGCGTGGGAAAGTTAGCTGATTCATCGAACAGGTGAGCATCATACTTATCAAGGGTGATCGTTTACCTCGCTTGGGCCTCCTGGAGAGAAACCAAGTTGAAACCAATGCCCTCGGTGACGTACACTCCTGTGAGCTTCACATCAAAGTCTGTAATAGAGTGCACTAGTAGGTGCAGGCTGCCAACACCTATCACTCCCATTTGCTTGCCATCGTCAATCAACACCTTATCTTTACCGGGGGGGATCTCGACCCCATTGTATACATTCCGGGCATCGTCAATAATGTGATTGATATCATAGTTCGGTTGTCGGAAACCCAAAAGTCACTACCGGTTGGTCCTTCTGCGCCTCTAACCATACCCTTACCATGGTTCTGATCAAATACCAACCCAGCAAACCCTATACGCCTCCAAAACTCAAAAACCCTACTCAGACTCGCCTTGTGGCACCGATCGTGCCATCAGAAGATAGATGCAGTGCACTCTGGAGAGATGAAGACGCTGCAGGAGAAGGCGAGGAGGAAGAGAACGGGGCATGGCTGGGAGGTTGCCGATGTTGCTGAGACCACGCGGCGGCGGCTGCTTTTGCTCGTACGCGTAGTAGTCTGCTGGCGGTTGTTGCTAAAGCTGTGGCGGCGGCGGTTGCTGTTACTCCTGCCCGTGGTAGTAGGCTGGCGACTGTTGCTGAAGCTGTGGCGGCGGCGGTTGGTGTTGTTCTTGCTCGTAGTAGTAGTCACCGTAGCCCTCATCGTAGTAGTCGTCCGCGTAGTAGACGTCGGTCTCGGCGGCGGCGGTAGGGTCGGCCCCATAGCCAAGCGGAGCACTGCCACAGGCGGTGGCGGCGGCAGCAATGTTTGCCTGCCCGTACGAGTGCGGCCACGGCTGCTGCCGACCAGGCGCAGCATAGGGAGGGTGCACGGGGTACTGCCGGAGGTGGGGCCCACCGGGCGTGGGGACGCGGCTCCGGAGTGCAGAGGTTGTCTGGGGTCTACTCGCCACGCGCAATACTGGCGCACATGCCCCAACTCGTTGCAATTGAGGCATTGCTTACGAGGGTCAGCCGCATGCACCGGTGGCTGGTTACCAACCGGATGACGAAGATTAGGTGGGTAGCCGGAATAATAATAATTATTGTTTTGCGTTTGCCGTCCGACAATGCGTAGCATGACCTTCAACGTTGATCACTCAGAATATTCCAAAAGTAGAAAACAGAATCGTAGCCGCCGGGAGGGGGGGGGGGGCACGAAGGCAAATCTCTCTCCCTACCCCCGACCGCTTGCGAACGACCGTTTCAATACCTTCCACTGCCTTCTCTGCCGCCGGGCTCTCTGCTCCAGCGCCCCACTGCTGTGGCGCTCCGTGCCAACCACCACCACGTCCACTGCCTAGGCTTGCTGCTGCTGCTGCTGCTGTTGTTGTTGTTGATGTTGACATTGTGGTTGTGGATTGTGGTTGTGGTTGTGGTTGTGTTTGTTGTTGTTGTCGCCGTTGTTGTTGTTATCGTTGTTGTTGTCGTTGTTGTTGTTGTGGTTGTTGTTGTGGTTGTTGTTGTGGTTGTTGGCTTGTTGTTGTTGTGGTAGTTGTGGTTGTGGTTGATGTTGTTGTTGTGTTGTTGATGGTACATTATACTTACGATCATTGTATATAACACTCTGGGTCTGTAGAAGGGGGGTGGTCTAGCATTTTCTAATGGGGGGGTAGCAATTTAATCAATTTAATTAATCCATGCTACCTATAATGCCACGAATTTCACGGGAGACGACAGTCTATTAATAGAAGAAGGGGGGTATCAATGTTATCAATTTAATTAATCCATACTATTTCATGTTTTATGATATACGAACAGCAGTAGTAATTCAAGACCTTAAATTAATTCATTTTCATGTTCGAGGGATATTCTACCGTGTAGAAGAACGAAGAACATACACACATTTTCTTCGGGGAAAAGGAAAATATACCTGAGAAAATCTGGATGAATTCCGGCGGCTTGATCGTACGTATCGTTTTAAAAAATATTTTACGCGTATAATACGCCGTATTCCTCTGAACTAAGTAGCGTATCACGTATACCTGTTATATACTAGGCCGTACGTATGATACGACTCGAAACGTGACGCAGGAAACTGAAGAAACAAAACTGAAAATGAAGGACAAAGATGAAGAGAGCACGAAGCTTTGGACTATTATTACGGGGGACTATAGTAAATAGTAAATAGGACCAAATGTTGTTAGCAAAAATAGGGAAATATATAGGTTTTGGTGTCTGCAGTAGGTTCTATTGTGTCTACAGTAGGTCCTACTAACTAGGGACCAAAAAGTGTTAGCAAAAATAGATAAATACATAGGTTTTGGCGTCTACAGTAGGTCCTATTGTGTCTACAGTAGGTCCTATTAACTATGGTCCCCCGTAGTAGATAGATCATCTCATGCAGATCATACCGCTGGTTCCATACACCTGGCAACATGATCTATTTACGGGGGACCATAGTAAAATGGACCAAATATTGTCTGCAAAAATAGAGAAATATGTAGGTTTTGGTGTCTACATTAGGTCCTATTGTGTCTACAGTAGGTCCTAGTAACTTGGACCACATAGTGTTGGCAAATAGGGAGATATGCAGGTTTTGGTGTCTACAGTAGGTCCTATTGTGTCTACAGTAGGTCTTATTAACTATGGTCCCCCGCAAATAGTAGGCCATGTAGACCATGTAGGCCAGGGATCTGTGTGCGCTGAACGACACAACATGGTGAACCTGGGGGATATTCTGTTCTGTCCGACGTGATATATATGCGGAAATGATGCCTTGTGGGCTTATGAACCTCTTTTGAGACTAACCTCTTGGGGATTACAGTAATGTGCAGCAACCTCTTGGGGGACAGACCAATTATCGAGAGGAAACGTGACCATCACAGACAGCATCATCGACCACAGACACAAGCAGAGCAACAAACGGAGGACTGACCAGGGTCTATCATTGTATCATTGTATCATTGTATCATTGTATCATTGAAATACTTCCGACCTAGAATGCGCAGAGATATCTTCCAGCATCTCACCCGCAAGAGCAGCATGACAATACTACTGCTACTGCTACTGCTACTACTACTGCTATTACTACTGCTATACTACTACTGCTATATTGCTACTGCTACTACTACTGCTGCTTCTACTACTACTACTACTACTACTACTACTACTACTACTACTACTACTACTACATACTACATACTACTACTACTACTACTACTACGACTACTACTACTACTACTACTACTACGACTACTACTACTACTACTACTACTACGACTACTACTACTACTATTACGGAGGACCAGAGTTAATAGGACCTACTGTAGATACAATAGAACCTACTGTAGACTCTAAAATCTATATATTTCCCTATTTTTGCTGACAGTATTTGGTCCATAGTTAATAGGACCTACTGTAGACACAATAGAACCTACTGTAGACACCAAAACCTATATATTTCCCTACTTTTGCGGGCAATACTTGGTCCTATTTACTATGGTCCCCCGTAATACTACGAGGGGAAAGTGTGGGCAACGCCGACACCGCAGCACGGCTCTTCAACACCCAGTCCCCTATGTGCGCTTTAACGACGGCGCCCGTTCTTCGTGTCCATATTTTACCGGTAAAAAAAAAAAACGCGACAATTCGAAATCTTACAAAAACCAGCGATAAATGTACGACACAGCAACTGCTGCTGTGCAGGGTGTGGAGACGTTAGTTCCGAAAATATTCGCTTCAAAATGAATCCATCAGTATTACTCGATAACAGTATATCTCCTCAAGCCCTGAGCCCTTTTGGCTTCACGATAGGTGTCATGGCAGTCCTAACACATGCTGACAGACCCGTGGCAGGGCATGCATGATCATGGGCGTTCGTCGCGGCACGGCGTCGTAACTAAGACGAGGATTTGCGACAATTGTGTTGTGGTTAAATATTTGCCACACTGGTCTCAATATCGGTCGGGAACCTGCGGATAGCACACATGCATCTCCCCGAGTACTAGTGTGAAATTCTTCTTATATAAGTTGTCCCGAGGGCTCCATTTGCGGTAATTTCTTAAACATTAGAACGGAAAAAGCGTTAGATAAGTAACTAATTTACTTATTCCCTTTCCCAAAGTTATTTTCTATTTGATTGGCCTACATGCCCCGAGTATTAAGTCGAACAACAAGGCCATCTCGAAGAGCAAGGAAACCGTACACCTCAGCCAGCCGGGGGCGATCGTTTGTCGCGCGTTTCATCTGCAACCAATTCAACCCCAGCCCTACTGCTGCAGCAAGCAGCAGCACAGCAGTAGCAGCAGCAGCAGCTCGGCAATATGAGGTTGCCACTGTCTAAGCGCCGAATTTTTAAGGTTGGGCGCTAGGCGGGGTAGGTACTCTCTGGTACATTGTGACTGCGTAAGCCTCGCGCTGTTGGCAGCGTCGTGGCTCTAAACAGTGAAGGATATAAGGTCCTAGGAGCTTGCTGTTCTTTTTGTTTGCTGCGAATACCTGCTGCTGCTAGCGTTTGACTACGGCACAGCTTCTTGACAATGCCTAGCAATAGCGGCGGCGGCTCTGCTGTTAGCTCTGTTGCCATCGGGGCTGCCACCGTTATTGCCCCGATGCCTCGGTGCTTGCTTGCAGTAGTAGCTGCGAGTTTGCTCGTCTTCGCCATTTTTTTGTGGTGTGTGGTCACGCAATATCATCTAGTATATTTTTAATTTTCATTTTCACGCTTGTCGCGACCCCGATTCCCCTGTGTGATACGGCATGAGGGGTTTGCAAAGTAAGTGTTTGAGTTGCGTATACGCAAACACAACAAAAAAACAATACTACACGGAATTTCGCTTTTTTTCTGCCTACAGTAATGAATTCCCCGGAACGTTGTAGATGCAAACACTCTACTGTACCATTTTGGCTTCACGATAGGTGCCATGAAAGCCCTACACCATACCATCGGATCCGTGATATTGCCATCCGAGATGTGTACCGCAACAGCGACGAGTTATGACACACACCTATTTTTGGCGAACCCGGTGTCGTCAAAAAGGAATGAAGCCACATGTGTCGCAAATAGCACTACCCTGATACTTTGAAATATACACTGTCGACGGTTCAAGTCAAGCGTTAACAACGATGTAAGTTTTATGCTCACGCAAAATAATGGAGTGGTGTCTGCATTCGGTGCTGACAATCCTAGGACAGCACAAGGTTTTGTTGGATTGGTGTGACTTCATCGGTGCGTCGTCTGGGGCCATCCGACCCGAAAGCCGCCGTGGGTCAGGAGGGACAGGGCGAAAGCTACAGTGTCGGGCCTTGACGGTACGCACTCGGCTCAGCGAGGGCGCGAAACGTCGGAAGACAGCTACCTGGCGATCCATCGCCTCTTGGAATTAGAGGGAATTAACTTTCTTCTGGTCATGCGGGAAAGCCCGGTTTCGAGTCGTTAGTGCCGTCAACGGCGTCACCGACACGAAGTTTTGGAGGTTCTGACGGGTCAAAGGAGGGACAGAAAAAAAGGGATTGACTATCTGCGCATCTAGTCGTGGCGAGGCGGCCGCTGGGGGGGGAGCTTTCACGAACCTCGACACGCGGGGGCTGTTGTTGTTATGATCCAACTTGTTCCGTCCGTGAACATAATACTGGAAACGTGGCCCGGTAGAGGCTGCATGTTTGGCCCCGAAGTTTTTCACATGTGCGTCGATTGTCAACCGAAGAGCTGCCCACACTATTTGGGTCCGATGCGTTTTTTACATCAGGATCCGTTTAATACCCACACCGTGTGTCGTGGGCAGCCTTTAAATTAGTTTACAGTGTCGGTTATCGGGCGAGGCATAGGGGTCCTAAAATATGAACCGCCTCATAATCAGTTTGTGCTACCGCTAGCGTGGCACGCACCAATGGTTTTGGCAGTAACATGAACATCCGAGAGGTGGTTTTAATTGCGGACAACGCCCCAATGTGTCTCGACTTCTTACCAGCTCTATTGAGGGATTGAAAACTCATACGAAACATAGCATATATCGTTGTGAATTGAGCGCCACCGGGCCTGGCGGCACCAAGGCACGCGAGCGAGGGGGCTCCCTTGCAAATGAGATAAAGCAACTCTCGACCAGGACGGAATATAATGAGACAGCTGCGCTGGAGGGACGGGGTGCGTACCGGGCCCAACCCAGCACTAACCGCCGATGGTATTTGTTATGTTCAGCGCAGATAAACTGTTTTTTTGTATTTTCGATATTCTCAGGGGGTTTAGAGCAAACAATAACTGAAGAAACGCCCAGGAATGTATCTTGGCTCGTGCGTACAGCGTACAAGTTAACCGTGGTATTCCGTGCGGTATTCAAAACTAACCCAACTGCTGCTGCCGTAAACCGTCTGTACACGTGTTCGTAGGACTCATGCTGCGGCAAGATGCTACCCTCAGTTTCATCGAATAATTCTTGTCACTCAACCGATTGGCTCTGTACTGCAAACTCGTATACGGGGGGCAATAACTAATAAGAACAACAGTACTATAGACACAATAGGACCTACAGTACTGTAGACACCAAAACCTATATTTTTCATATTTTTAATAACAATACTTGTCCATAGTTAATAGGGCCTACTGTAGACAGAATAGAACCTACTGTAGACACCAAAACCAGCCTTTTTTCCTTCTTTTGCTAACAATATTTGGCCCCATTTACTAGGTCCCCCGTAACAGTTCGTTGGCGTAGCTTGAAGAATCTACATTCACACATACACACCCGGAGTACATACGTTTATACCTGGTATGCAATAAAGTAGTTACAGCACAGTAGTGCGACAGGAGTCTCCTCCCGATGGTTCGGTATCGACGCCGTCGGGCTGCCTAAAAGTACTACGTCCACCGTCGTTCAAACGCATCGTTGCCCGTTCGCTCGCCCGCTCGTTGGGGAATTCATTCGCAACTTTAGGTAACCTTCGTCGAATGCCAACCGTAGCTGGCTCGCTCGGCCTATCACGCTGACGCGTCCGTCTTCGCTCTTGTTAATTTCATCCGAGTTTATCACTTTGACGGCGTTAAGGCCACGCAGGATCTTATCTACTCCCGATCCCCGGGTTTCCGGCTCACTTTAATATCTAGACGTTTCATCGGAACAGAAAATCCCGCCGCTGTTTTATCACGCTGCGTTTGGGCTTTCGGCTGGTTCGTGCCTCAGCAG
>JAYJME010003558.1:0-11967 GCA_036873775.1 Costaria costata | reverse complement strand
TACAGGTTACAGCTTGCCTTCTCGCCCAAGCGGCGCAGCACCCGGGGGACAACGCCCGACATCATTCCCACCTTGTCGCTACCAACTCCAGAAACGTCGGGAAAATCGTTCGCTCGAAGACAATCTCCTCCAAGCTCCGCTCGGGCAAGTGGCCAAATCCCGATGGTGTAGCCAACAAAGTCGTAAAAACGCTCCGAGATTGGGGTGCGCTGCTTAGTCCCAGACCCAGCTCTCCCAGCTCTCCGAACCACGCGTCATCACCACCATCATCTGGGAACGTTGTTGGCGCGAATGAGCTGGATGAGCCAGCGCCGGCGTTAGCGGCAGCCACAGCCGCGGGGGGGATGGCGGGGGGGAGGTGAGTGGGTGGGTGGATGGGCGGGGTGGGGGTGGATGGAAATATCTCGTGTGCCTTGTAGGTGAAAACTAATTAATGTCTTGAAATAGTTTAGTATGGATTCTTTAAAACAAATGGCGTTGTATCGTACCTGGTAGGCTTTTAACCTTTTCACCACCGGAAACAGGGTCCCACACTATTTCCAAGTAGTTTTGTCCCCAAAAACCGTTTCCAGCTCTAATAGGGGTTATAATAATGTGCGGCACGGGGGCCGGGTGTCGCAGGCAATATAGTTATTTGTTGAGCTGTGCCATGCACCGCTGAGTCGGCAGGGTTGTCGCACATTGACAAAAAAACAGTATGAGGGTGGTGGTATGAATACAGCAAAACTAAGTGCCTGGTATAGGCAGCGAGATCATGCAAATTGGCGGCTGGAAGACGGATGTCAGTATTATAGCGAAGTACTACAATAGAGCCGCCTCTACAGTAGTGGAGAACGTGTAGGGTAGCAAAGAGGAAGCGCGGCCACTGTCGCGCTACGCCGAAGCTTAGCGAGCTACCACTGTCTGCCAGAGTTTTGAAAAGGATTTTGCAGCGTGTGCGGGAAAGGCTTGCGACAATGTTGTTATGGAAGTTTGGGTGAGACAACTCTGCCCCTGACCAGTGGTCAACTACGAATACAATCCAACGGCACAACGTATGGGCGGGAGGGACCACGGGCAGGCGCAGGAGGCCTCATCCAATCCAATGCTTCCATTAAATGATCCAAGGTAGTTGAGACGTAATACATTAGTAAAAATGGAGATCATATCGGATGGGGTAATATCTGGTACAAATAGTGGAAACCATAGATTTGATCGAAATTTATCGGAATTTTTATCATAAGAGAGGTCACTTCTGCTTTTCGCTCCCGAAATCTCGTGAGCAGAGTTGGGCACGAATTTTCTTGAGACCATCCCACCCACCCTATTGTCAGCTATCGTATCATATGTATGCAGTGACGCCGTTATTCTCTTTATCACTCCCCCCTCCCCGAAAAAGTAAGCACGGGGTGCCGAAATCCATCTTACGAGCGGTTTTTGTAGGATGCAGTTCACCCTTCATGCGACTCGCCCAACACCTCAAGGCGATTCGTGCTTGGTGCTAGCAATGTCTGCTTGGTCTGTGAAAACCCGACGTGCTCCGTCCCGGCATAGTAGGGATACGAGGGTCTATGGTCACACGACTACGGCCGTGCATGATATGAGTACACCCCCCCACCCCGACGCTCGTTGCACGTTTTAGGGTTTCCTGTCTACATCTATCTCACGAAGAAAAGCTACAAACCTTGTGTAAGGGTGCACAGCAACGTCGTCGGCAGTATCGGCGCAGCCGGGAATCAAGACATTGGAAACTCTACTCTTCAGTGCGACACGTTCCACGACTACTGCGGGAAAACATACGACAGTAGTATCAGACCCTCACATTAGACGATGGTTGTCAAAAAATAGGTGGATGCATTGGTTGATTTTGGGGCCCGTCGTGGGTTCTGATTGTTATGGCCCCCCGTTACAGTAACAATACATTACTACTGCAATGTGGGGGAACATACTATAGTAATCAGGTCCAAATATGCTTAGTCAAAATAGGATAATATTTACCTGGTAGGTGTTTGTGACTATCGCAGGTCCTCATTACTATCATACGTTCCCCCGTAAATATATGATGGGACGACAATGAAAATATATTCAAAACGCCTCTATATATACGAAGTATAAAGATAGTTTTGAAACCCCAATACTACGGTAGTAATATATATGATATCGGCGGAGATCTCGCAACGAGAAACATCAATTCCCACTCGTACCATGCGTGCCTGCAAGACTGGCTGTAGCACCGCTCGTGCAGGCAGTACGTACCAGGCGGATATGGTTATAGGATGGATACTGTACTATGTAGTTTCCCTTCCGAGGGGCATATTGAGCATGTGGTCGTTCTTCTAGCACATATTGCTTAGAAATAACCCCCCTCTGCGCGAAGACGGTTTCGCTCCACCGCCTTCTGAGCTCCCGCCGCGAATAGCTCCGTCCGTGGAGCCATAGAGGTGCATGCTAGAGGGGGCAGCTCGAGTCAGTGGGTCGGAGGGAAAAAAACACCCCGTGCCACTCCGGCAGTGGCGACGTTGACGGTGCCAGTGGGGCTGTTGTGACGCACCCACCGTGGCGGATCCGGCTCCGACTCGAAGTAAAGACGATTTTCTGCTGGGCTGGTCGGACCGGACAGGAGAGGGTAATGCTGTCCCGACGGGTGATGCTGCTGAAGATCGCCAACGACGCCGGGCTTGAGTGAGACGACCGAGGCCATGCGAATGACAAACCTCCATGCTATAGTTGGGGCTGCGCGATGTCAACTTGAAATGTCATCCGTTAGATACCTGCGTAGCCGAGAGTTCTCTATCGGACTTAGCTTGCGTTGTTTCTAATACAAAAGTAAGTTGTTGGGTGGGTTTTAGAGCTCTTGCAGTGAGGAAACTTGTAAAGGTTCGACCTCAAACGTAGCACGTGTCTGGCGCGATACCTTGCCCCGACACCAGCGACGATAGCGCGGAGACGACGACCTCCAATTCCGGCATGATGATTGCTAAAGGGGTTGGTGGTAGCGCGGGAGATATACTTCTCTGAGCGATACTGACCGACGGCTGTCGAGCATGTTGCCAAGCGGACACTCCAAATGGAGGCATGTGCAGCCTATGCCCCTAGATCGACCGTGGGGTGCGAAGTCAACCGAAGGGGGTCTGTAGCAGCGTCTACAGCAATCCAGGAAGCATTCCTAGCATGTCGCGCGAGCAGGCGAGCGCTTCGGGCGGGCGACTGGAAATTGTCTTCGCTCTTAAAGAGGCCAAGTAGGGGTATTCGCGATAGCGTTAGTTTCGGCGATAAGTGTGGGGCCGAATAGAGACCTTGGGGGGGGCGGTAACCTGTCTACACCAGTCAGACCCTAAGGCATTCGCAGCATTGCGCGCCAGCCGACGGGCGCTACGAGCGGGCGGTTGCCGAAAGGTGTCGCGAATAGGCGACCAAACAGACGAGTCCTGCGCAGCGCTTAAAACGACGTCAATCGTGGGGCACAAAATATACTTTCGTGAGGGAGCCTTACTGCAGCACCTGCTACAATAGCAAGTCACTGGTGGTTGGAAATCCGCGCCAGAAGAGGGCTGGACGGCATCTTGCGCCTCAACGTATGATGCGCTTTATCAAAAAGTCTACGGTGAGCGCGCAGCAGCACGAGTGACATCATACTGCGCGTGTTGTATATATCCTGCTTACATCGCAGTTCGGACACGCACCCTATCCCTTTGCAGCCCGGCCTCCTTCGCGTGGCCGATGTGGTAGTGGTCATTTAATTTGTTTTCGTCGCTGTTTCCCTGCGAAATCCCAAAGGGGTTAAACGATATACACACCTGGTACTTCGGGGCGAGGCAAATGAATATCACCACAAGCAAGACGCACTGTGCGGTGAACGCGTGAGAGTGAGGACTCGGTACTACCACCGCTGGATAGCTTTGGGCAAGTGGCTTCGATTCCCCCTGTTTCAAATTTGACGGGTTTTCCTTTTTCGTCTGAATCAGGAGATTGAAATACGACGAAGGCACCTGACACTTCGCCTGACACACTGTGATTATTTGTCCTGCAACACATTTCAAGGGCACTATATTTGATGGGGGGTGCTATGAGAAAGGCTTGGGTAGTAGAGTCGAGAACTAGTAAAATGGGCCCAGCGATGGCACAGAGGTGGTTTCAAAAGCTTGGACTGAGCCCGAGCTCGGCGTGGAAGTATGTCCCGGCCCAGGACCGCCTGCTGGGGAAGGAGGCCTAATATAATCAAAATAATTACTCAAAAGATTGGCAAACGTGCAGAAAATGCAACATGTCCTTGGTGAATATTATGCTACCTCCCCCGCTATAGGTCAGTCAGTGGAAGAGTAGCTATCGCCATTAGTGTCCATTAATAGTTATCAGTGTGTTAATGTGATTGATTGTTACTGTAGTGGTGGGGGTGGGGGGAGGTTGCAGTGTTGTTCGTCATTCAAATCAAGGTGGGTGTTGTGCCGTAGATTCATTCATGTACGAAATGTTTACATTGGCGCCTGGAGGGTTGCAGCACTAGCAGTCGTCGGGGGCGAAACAGGAGGAGGGTCGAGCGCCCGCGACAACCGCGATGCTCCCAGCGATGGTCCCGCCACCTGTGGGACGCACGCGGCAGACAACTACCCCGGAATGGATGAGTACGGACAGCGAGAGACCAGCCCTTACACCAGAGGGGCTACAACAACATTGGTCTATCGGCACCCGGCAGGAGGGGGGTAAGGCGCCCGTAACAGCCGTGATGCAGCGAACGGGGGTTTCGCCGCCGATAGTACGCGGAAGGCGGACGGCCGGCTATCCTGACATGGATGATTGCCCGTAGGGGTGCATTGCAGTTCCTATGGGAAGCGTCGTCCTCCCATGGGACTTCCCGTGGGCCATGCATCGTGCTTCCCACATGAATGCCCATGGAACTTCCCACGGGACTTCACTTGGGATGCATTGTCAGAATGACGCTGCGGTACGGGGGGCTACCCCCATTTTAAATACCGATTTTAGGCCAGTCGGGAGAGCGACTCGGTACCTCACTCTCAACAAACGTAAGTTATTTTTGTTGGCGCAGCGCAGCGCAGTAAAAAAAAAATCCATGGTGGTGTGTGTGCATGTCTCGAAGCCAAAAAGCCAAAAAGCGTAAGACTATACAAAGAAAGAGTGCATTATCAACTCCGCCGAGTGTCTCTGACCGACTAAAAAATAAAGGATTCCAAAGTGAACCCCCTACCGTACTTCCCATGATTTCACATGGGAATCCCATGGGAATCCCCATGAAACTTCTACCCCCCATGGGACTTCGCGTGGAACTTCTCATGGGACTTCCAATGGGAGCTCCTCCCACCCATGGGACTTCCTGATTCGGGTGACTGAAGTACTGCTGCAGCCCTACAGGTAGATGTTTCGAGCTACTGTAACACAAATGAGATGCCCATTACTCTATTCTTCAGAGCCGTTTTATTTGTGAGGTACCAGGTATCTACAGCAAGCAGTAGATTATATAGGAAACCCCCTAAGATTGGCTCTAGAGCAGGTTACAACAGGAGTACTGTACCATTATTCGTGCAGCAAGGGGGGCAAGATAATGTGCTTTGTGTGTGAGCGACCTGCACGTGTAATAATTTGGGCGAACCCATACAGCAGTGATATCAGGTACCAGGTATCTGGTATCTTACAGCAGTAATTGATACTATAATAGGTACCTGGTACCAGGTACCAGGTACCTGGTACTTTGGTAGTTGTGGTACTCGTAGTTGGTATATAAGGGATCGCCGCTGTACTGTTGCGTACCTGGTACGTACTTACCTGGTACTGTTTTGTGCTTGCATTGCCTGATGTAAACTGATACTACTGGACCACAGTTACCACTGCTGTACTACAACCGCATCACTACGACTGTTGTACCATTGCTGTACAACTACTGGTGTATTATTGCTGCTGCAGGCTCATGCTGATAAACGAGACACAGCAGCAGCAGTAGCGGCGGCGGAGTCGTCGGCGCGAGCACCTGCTGTTCGTACGTACAGCGGTGGCCTATGGTATATAGGCAGTTGGCTGTGTTGGTCTCAAGCCCTGTGATGGCTGCAGCTACGGGATTCGACTGTCTATGGCGTGATACACACCACAATGGATGCTGCAGGGCGTCGCTGTCGTCGTGCGCGGATCCCTGGGAGCTAGCGGGTGGGCTGGAGAGGACGGCTGTGCCCGATCACACGGCCACGCTGTTCGCGGGTGCGGCGGGATTAATATTTTAAAATGCGAAATGCACAGCTGGAAACCCGGGGATGGATCGTAAATGTCCCCGTTGCTCATAAACTCGTACGAGTACTCGTATCGGTCTCGCATTCGTTGCCTCCAGCCCTGCTGGTGGGTGGGCACACCCAACCACACGGTCGTCTCGTGTCGACACGGGGGCGACGCAAGCAGCTAACACACCATGATATTCGATCGCGGTCCTCACCGCGTGGCGCCGGGTGTTGAGGCAGCCCTGTGGGGCTTTCTGGCGATAAGTACGGCAGTCTACGTTGTGGCTGTGCTCAACATCAACTGCGAGCAAGACCCAAGCGGGTGAGAACTTTGAATGGCATCATCACCGTGCACGCATGCATGCGGGGCTATGGCGCGGGTTGTTGCGATTCGACTACGCGCCCTGTGAATCTATGGCGATCGGCCGCTCCTTCTCTCGCCGTACGCAGGGCCGCATATGGTGTGGATGGATGCCTGTGTTTTTCTCCCACTCCCATGTGGTACAGTAGTTGTTTTTGTCGTGTTTCGAGATGATGTGAATCAAACTGCGTGAACAAGAACAAACATGCGGCGCGAAAGAAATGGGCGCATGATGTGCTGCGTGCTGCGCGCCAAGCGTGCGCGGGTGTAAGTAGCTACCAGCATGATACTACAGCAGTTAGGGTTAGGGTAGTAGCTCATCGGCCGGCTAGGTGCTGCTCTATCGCGGCGGTTCAAATCCACTCCCACCCGCATCAGATAATATGTTTACCGCACTGCACACTGCTGTTCTGCTTTCTCTCTTTGCTGGAAACGGGGAACGTTGAACATTCAAAATCAACACGCGCCAGAGAGTGTCATGAGTCATGAGTTGCTGCGGCTTTCGCTCGTTGCGACACGCAGGCGCGTTCATGTGACACATATTTCCTCGTGTAACTCTTGGTGGGGTGGTCGCAAAGCAGCAAGATCGTCGTGTTTTGGAATGGCCTTAGCTTGTGTAAACCACGCTTGTGTCACTGGTATACCGGTATGTTCTCGCTGAGATCAAGCAGGGTTTTGAGATTTGAGGATTGCCGATAAGTACCTGGTATCTCGATATCCCTATGTCCGTAAAAATAAATACCGTTTGTTCTTTAATATTGATACAAAACGGTATTTACATGTCTGGACATAGTGGCGCATATATATGGTTGGAACTTGGAACGAACGAATATACAGTACGAGTACTCGTACGCGACAGCAGTTAAGAAACTCCTATTTTGGCTAAGGCTCGCGGCCTACTCTGTGATCTTAACGTTGAGCGTAGGCTCATAAAGGTGATTATAAAGGGTTTAGAGTTGCGTTCTTTGCTGAGCACAAATGCTTCGCTGTAAATTCTTATTTTATAAAAACATATCAGCCTGAAATTCTTAACTCTCAAATTCTTAACACATGTCGCGTACTGTACGTAGCCCGAGGAAAAGCCCCTCCCATCCATCCTCTTTTTTCTTTCGTTTCGCGGGGGACAATCCGTTCATCCATCCATCCATCCATGCTGACTCTTCTAACTCTGCTGTTTGCACTCCTCTCTCCCGCACGCATTTACTGCTACAGTAGTAACAACGATGATGCTAATGGTGATAAGGGTGTCCCCGCACTACTACTCTGCTTGAGTACGTTTTTGTAGCTCATTTCCCTTAGACCTATTAATAGTCGGTGGTCACAAACCACAAACCAGGCTATTTATGTATTTATTTATTCCATCCCTTTTATTATGTTCTATGTTCGCTATTCCTTTCAGGGCCTTCCTCGGGAAATTCCCGAAGACTTCGGGAATCACGGTGCATCAACCATAGCAAAGTTACCAAGAATAAACAATGGCAAAAGCACCTCAAGAAAGATCAAACCACGGCGAATCATATGGCGGTGTTTTTTTTTTTTTTACGAAGTAGGAACCGCGGTATGACTCACGGTAATTTACCACGGGAATTCAAAAGTTTGATCTTTCTTGTGGTGCTTTTGCCATTGTTTATTCTTCATTGGTAACTTTGCTATTGTTGATTCACCGCGATTCCGGAAGACTTCGGGAATTTCCCGAGGAAGGCCCTGATTCCTTTCTCGCTCCCTCCTATTAAATAGTCGTAACTCAGATCCGGGGTCACATAGCGGGCTCTTCTCCCTCCTCCCCACTACGGTACGAAGAAAACAAGTACCTGGTATACTGAAGTATTAAGCTGAGCAAGAACAAAGGCGCGGTTAAGCCGCACGGCGTGCAAGACGTGCGGCGCGCGTACCTTCGCGTACGAGTATGCCAGTCTAGCCGGTAGTAGTTTGTTGGCCGGCGAGGTGCTGTTCTGTTCTATCGCGTTGGTTCAAACTCACACATCAGCGTTGTGCTGCACTCTTTCCTTCTTTGCCTGTTCCTGTTTTCTCTTTCTTGAATCAATCGTGGAACATTCATATTAACGTTGAACAATCCCCAGAAACATCAACTTGGAAACATCCAAAATCGGTACCAGGTACATATCATACCTTTTACGTATACTCGTGCGTACAGGTAGGCACGCCAAACCTCGCTGCGGTTATAGCCCGTGACGGCGCGCAGGCTATGATACAGTAGCAGTACCGCCTTCATGAGGCAAGGAGCAAGCGGCACGCGTTCCCCCGAGCAGTTGCTGGTGGGGTGGTCGCCGATCGCCAGCATCGTGTTTTGAATCGCTCTATCTATGATGACCACGCTTGCTTGCACTCCGTTCGAAGTATTGTGCTTCGTATGTATGTATGATACAATACTGTACAGCCGTACGAGACAGCTGATAGGAAACAAGCAATAGGAAAGGCAGGCTGATATTTACTGGAAAATAAGAAATCCGAGAGTCGTTATGCTGAACTTAGAGTAGAACGCGACCATTCTTAAATAAGAATTCCAGCCTGAACCAGCTTTCCTGTTTCTTATCAGGTGTCCTGTACTAGACTACTGCTTTATGTTTCTCGCTGACCAAACAGGGTTGGAGTCATCATGCCGATACGTATCAGGTATTACACCTGGTGTAACATAATTCGATCTTTACGTCTAAAATAGCTCGATATTTATGTGCGGTTTTTATGTTTTAATCTGTGAGGACTGGTGAGGAAAACAAACCGCAAACGACGATTCCGAGGCAATGCGTGGGGAAGGGGCGCCAGCTAGCTGTGGTCGTGTGGTGTTACGCATTTTACGGGCGTAGCCTTTCTTTTGCAGATGAGGCAATTGCTACGTATGCGTCTCTATTTCGCTGAATTACTTTCGGTGGCGTTTTGATGTTTCCGTCCGCTTCCCACCCTCTCCCTCCTTTGGCATTTGACCACGGCACTGTGATAAGATGACAGGGTGGGGACCCGAGGCATCCCCTGCAGTTTTGCCTATTGAGCACCGCTGTTACTGAAATGTGTTGATTGTCCCGAGAGAAAACACAGTACCTTACCAGCTGTTGTTGCTGTTGCTGCTGCTGCTGTTGTGTTTTTCTTTTTACCGCAGGCGCGATGCTTCGGCGATTTGCGACGCTGTTGCTGGGTTTTTGCCCGCAATTGGCATCTTTCTGAACACCGCGCCGTCGTTGCTGGCTCGCCTCTTGGCACCGACTCCGGCCGAAGGCGAACGGTGGGCTTCTCTCCATATGATCCCACCGTTAGTGGTGAGAGGCTTTCGGCTTACTGCTGCTGCCGTACAGCAGTATTCGCAACATGACTTAAGAAATCGGGAGTTAAGATCAAACTATATGCCCATTTTCTGCACGAAATAAATATATGTACCAGGTATGTACGATATATATTATTTAACACCAATCTGGCAGGGAACATAACCCCCGTTTGGCATAAGGCGACTCGATCTATAAAGATACGAGTACTATTCAGCTGTGTGGCCGACACAAGACAACATTGAGTTCAATTTTTGAGGTTTGTAGCTGCCACAGCACGGTGGTGGTGTTCTACCGGTTGATAAGACTAGACTAAACTCGGTTGATATGACCAAACTAAACTCGGTTGATAAGACCGCACTAACTTCGGTTGATAAGACCGCACTAACTTCGGTTGATAAGACCACAATCCTCTATTAATAGTCTAAAATTGTATACCAGGGTACGTATAGTGTTTACTGTACTCGGAGTATACATAGGAAATATAAGCCAAACGAGTTGCCGTCCCCGAGAATGCGCTCGAGAGCGTACAGCAGCGTCGGCAGGAGAGGGACGCGGTACCGCTGCGGGCGGTGGGCAAAGCCGGCGATTGCTCCCTGAAGGCTCGTCTGGAGAAGGAGGTGGAGAAATACGACGACCTGCCCGCCATCTGACCCGGTTGAGAGAACTTCAGGCATTTCAGTTACTTCACGACGGAGAGTCCGAGTCACGATGCTCACGGCAACGTTGTGGCGCCAGCTCGATTCTCTATCTTGTCCGCCCTCGCTCGAGTGCGCCTTAGGGTCGACACAGAGTACCAGTGTTCAGTCGGAGAGAGATTGTTGCAGCTGGCTCTCACGCAGAATAATATCCTTCGGCAGACAGTGGGCCCCGAGCGCCTTGAAAAAATCAGCCTGGAAAACATGAAGTATACGAAGTATATACTTTACGCTTTCTTAGCTGAACCCGCAATTCATTCACGAGGTCAAGGAACTGGACGCCCGTCTGGGAAAACCAGGCTACCCAGGCCACGGGTTTGTACGGTTTATTCATACGGTGCCCCTGTCTAGAAAGAGCGCTTTCGTTAGTACCCTGAGAAAAAGCGTGAGAACCGTACGAAACCGCGGTTTTGTACGGATTGTTTTTACGGTGCACCGTGGGTAAAAAGTGACGTTGTACAGTTTTCCCTACGGGGAAAGTGGAACCACACCGTAGAAAAAACCGTCCAACGGGGTACCGCGCCAAGCCGCACCGTAGGATTTACGATGTCTGAAAACCGCACCGAACCGCATCGTAGGATGTATCACAGCACCGAACCGCACGGTAGGATTTACAATATCGGTTAACCGCACCAAAACGCACCGTAGCATTTCCGATTTCTTAAAAACGCACCGAACAGGACCGTAGGATTTTCGATCTCTGAAAACCGCACCGTGTACGGACGGACAACCGTTAAGAACCCAGCTTTATTTATGTGCTAGAACCTATATAGGGCGACGCGCCCTATATAGGTACGGTGTGCCTACATCAGGCCTCCGCCTTATATGGGCTCCTAGCTGTATCAAACCGTTTTAGATCGCCTTATAGCCGCACTCGCCTTATCAAATATACTTATAAACGTGACCACGACTATACTAAATTCGTCTGATCCCGCCAATGGCGGTGGTGGTGAGAGACGTCTGGCTTATTTCTATTTTAAACGCGATAATACTAACAATATTCTGCTTTCACGCACGTGGAGATAGGCACGCCGAAGGGAAAAGTTGAGATAGGCATGTAAATAGGCATATGCCTGAAGTGCCTGGATTTGCCTGAAACGTGCGTTTCTATTTAAGGCATTTGCCTGAAACCTTATCCTATGCTAGTTTTTAAGTTATTTTGTTTCAAGGGATGGAATGCCTGAAAAAAGGGGGAAATGCCTTACACTTGCCTGGACAAGATAGACCCGAAAACGGTGGTTGAGAAAAGTAAATCAGGTATTTATTCAGGCATGCACAGACCTCACATTTTTTCATCCCATTTCCCCCGACTTTGGGAGTTCCGGACTAAGACCGGTGACAATGGAAAGTCGATGTTTGCCCAAAAAGTTTGAATTTCAAAGATACGCTCCGTAATTTCTCAGTACAGCTCGCTATGGGCACGTTTCTTCAAACGA
>JAYJME010003557.1:0-11968 GCA_036873775.1 Costaria costata | reverse complement strand
CGGAACCGTTAAACTTCTTCACTAGGTCACGGCCTAGTACTTGTAGTGCTTTACGCGGCACCGGTTTGATTTCATTCCTGATTGTATGCAAGTCTGGAATACGGTGTACACCAGCGTCATCTTCTTTCGTGTACTGAAGGACGTTCAAGAAGTCGTGCTCAAAGTAAGGTTGTCCAATGAAGTCGTAAATCCGTTGCATACTCAAGAGTGGACATTTTGTGAGGTCGTCCATCTCAACAAGCAAGATCGACTTTTGATGACCACGAGCAAATGCATCTTTGAGTCTATTATAGGCGAGTCCGACTACTTGTGACGAGTTAGCCCAAATGTCACAACGACCCTCAACAGTCTGAGCCTTGATATAATCTGCTTTCTCAAAGGCCCACTGGCTCTGCCCTGTAGACTTTCGCCACAATATCTCGAACGATGCCAAGATCTCGGAGATGTCTCGCACAGTACTGATGATCTTGACTGGCTTACTCAAGATGAACTGTGCAAGTTCGATCAAGGACAGCCACCCACGACCCTTGTCAATGATGACTTTCTTGTCTGTTGGATGATAGCCACTTAGGGCACCTTGGAGTACACTCCGCATGGTGTCGTAATTGACTCCAGCAGCTTTGTGCTCGATCAGTTGATCCCACTGATTTCGGATACCGAACAGCACATCGTGGCATCCACTCGTGGCGGGCGAGACGTAGAACTCAGGATTCTGTGCAAGGATGTTGCACAATAGAGTGGAGCCGGATCTAGGTAATCCACTCAAGAGTATGTATTCTTTAAGCATAAGCGATTTCAATTCCTTTTACAGTTGCCACCCAACGCATGTCTGTAGTTGCCAAGCCTGTGACGGTAATATCCAATGAATCGTTGGTGTTGTTAGCCGTGATGGTCGTAGCTAACGCACCGTTGTCACTAATGTCAGTGCCAACTGTCGACACTGCTCCTACCAAGGTTACAGTTCCGCCTACATTCTTGATCGCTGCTTTGCGATTGAATGAACAAGCTACACTGCCGTCAGTTTTGATACCAACCACATGCATATCAACAGCAAGAATTTTCTGGTTAGGCACCGTCAGCTTTGAAGAGCCACCGTCTAACCCTAGCTGCGTTGGCGTAGCGTCCGTGGTTGTTTTTCTAAGAATGAAGCTAACTTCTTGTGCATCGCCATTTACATTAAACCTTCCATTAGCTCTTGCTTGCATTCCGTAACGATCAGCTACCGCACAACGACCACCATTTACAATAGAGTATGTGCCACTAGCAGTGTTGTACTGGCCTCCACCGACAGTTGACTTCTCCCCACTTGCAAAATTCTGTGAACCACCACCCAAGAAAGAGTACATACCACTTGCGGTATTATTATTTCCACCACCAACAGTAGCACCTTGACCCGTTGCGGAATGGCCGACGCCACCACCAACTGTTGTGTATGAGGCACTTACTGTGTTCGATACTCCACCAGCAATTGTAGAACCCTCACCACTTGCAGTGTTTAGCCTCCCACCACCAACTGTAGTATTTTCTCCATTTGCGTTGTTCCCTCTGCCTCCACCTACAGTTGAGTATAGACTAGTTGCACTACTGTTCAGACCCCCGCTTACTGTTGAGTACGCGGCACCTGCATCGTTGCTTGAGCCTCCACCAACGGTGCTGTACTGTCCACTTGCACTATTAGCATACCCACCCGCCACGGTGGCGTAGTTTTCAGATGCGATGTTCTCTTGCCCACCACCCACTGTAGAACGCCCACCATCAGCCAAGTTATTCTGACCTCCGCTTACTGCGGAGTGATCACCACTTGCGGTGTTTTGTTGACCGCCACCTACTGTTGAACTAACGCCGACTGAGTCGTTATACTTTCCGCCACTAACTGTAGCAAAATCTGCAGTTGTGCTGTTGTTATAGCCGCCACTAACCGTAGTATAATCTGCACTTGCGGTATTATTTTGTCCACCAGCAATTGTTGACCTAAGCCCACTTGCGGTATTTTCTGCACCACCTACTGTCGAGGACTCACCAGACGCAATGTTAGACTTACCCCCAACCACTGCTGCATAGTTACCGCTGGCAGTATTTTCTTTTCCGCCACTTACTCTTGAGTAACTGCCACTGGCGGTGTTGGTTTGACCTCCACCGACTGTTGAGTAATCACCACTTGCAGTATTTCCGCTGCCACCACCGACAGTTGAAGACGTACCAGTTGAATTGTTGTTGTAGCCTCCAGCAATTGTAGATCGTAAACCGCTAGAAGTGTTGGCGTAGCCACCGCCAACAGTTGAAGAGTCACTACTCGTAGTGTTCCCCTGACCCCCAGCAATCGTAGAATGCTCACCTGATGAAAGGTTGGAGCTGCCACCACCTATAGCCGAGTAATTTCCGCTTGAGCTATTGTTATAACACGAAGCTACACCTGAAAATTCACCACCAGCAGCATTATTTACACCACCTCCGACTGTGGAGTATTGACTACTTGCTGTATTATTCCTGCCACCACCGACTGTTGACCAAGGGCCACTTGTGGTATTACCTTGTCCGCCGGCAAGGGTAGCAAAGTTGCCGGTTTTGGTGTTGCCTGAGCTAGCTTGCCAACGGACGACATCTGGATCAGGAGTACCACTATTTTGAAGAGCTTCTTGATGAGCCAAGATTTCTGCTCGAATCTGGGCATCATCGAACGCACTATTGGGAATTAGTAGTGATGTTTCATCAAGAGAACGGTCATAGCTAGTGCCGTCCCAATCGGGATACTTCGGCGTAATACTTACTGGTAACGGCACTTCTATCTCCTACTCTTGAGTATTGTTGGAATCTTCCGTATTTCTGTTGTCGGTGTTCTGGTTTATATCAGAAACACCGGCGATGTTTGTCCCCTTAGTTTGAGCCTCTGCGATTCGTGCTAAGCGTTCTGCATGTTGTTGAGCAGCCTTTGGAGCTTCAGTTTGGCCATCATAACCACGAGCAGTCGAAGCAGTCTCGGTAGTCACTAGACCACTAGCAAGATCCAATTGGATCTCTTTAGCATTACTACAAATGTAATTGGCTTTATCAATCTCTTGCAAGATTGTGTTCATTACATTCGAAGTAATCTGACCTCCAAGAACGGTAATCGCTGCCTTCTTGCTAAGTTCCTTAGCGAATGTACGACTAGGAGCCACTTCCTTAACTTGGTTGTATTCTTGAGCTTCTTGAATACGCTGAGCATCACTCTTGATCTGGTAGTTTTCTGGATACTTAACAAGGATTTCTTCCTTGCTTAAGCCTTCGTACTCACACCAAATCTCTGCAATGGCTCGCTCCATTCCTTCGACTTCAAGACCGATTGCTGAGAGTCCTGATTCAAGACCGATCATATCGACTCGTTTAGCTTCGGCACTGATTCGACTCGGAGACACGTTAGCAAGATTCAAATTCAAGAGCTGTCGCATGTCAGCTTTGATCTGGGCTTCCTTCTCCATACTAGCCTTAAGAGGCTCAGGGCTAGGATGGATGAACTCCGGTGGGTTGGCTCCCATAGGGTACTTACGCCCACGATTAGGGCCAGCCGCAACCGTGTCTGGTATGACTTTCTCTGCACCAGTCTCAGCATCAAACTCTATCTTCTGATTCTGGAAAGCATCTGCCTTCGCATCGTAAGGTTCTACGTAGAACGGAAAGTTACTATTCAGGATGTAATTGATGTCACTACTTTCAAGATTCAACAGAGCGATTTGATAATCTGCAATGTTATTCAATAGTGACTTTCCAATATCTCCCAAGATGAAAGGAATACGTGTCAGACTCAAGAGTGTGTTCGATTCCATCTTCTCAACAGGTACTTTGGTATTCGGAGCCATGTACTTCGACCACACTTGAACCTGAACGCCTTCTGTAGTCAACTTCAAGAAGCGAAATTTCTCGCTGTACTTATCGGGTAAGCCATACGAGTTTACACTAAGTTGGCTCTCTCTCAAGAGTACACTCAAGAAAACTTGCTCTCCGTCCATCATGAGTGTATCCCAACTCATGATATTTTCTGCTCGATACAAATAGACGTATGGACTAGGAGCCTTCTGAAACTCTGCAAGAGAGCTTACAGGACTGAAGTTAGGCATGTCTACATACACGCCTACCTTACCCATAGTCATAATTTCAGGGAGTACGTGCTGACCTATGAACGAATTCATGGAGTTACCTTTAAGGTCAACTCCACCACCCTTGCCATCGACTGCTCTGATATACGATTCTGACTTCGATGTTCTAGTAATGAGATTCATACGCTGAAAGATCGAGTTACGAATTTCATTAATCTCGCCTTCAGCAAATGCCGGGCAGTACGTAAGATCTCGACGATGTTTGAAGTCCTCTTCGTCTTCTCTCTTATTATACCTCTTGAGGTATCTCTCGACAAAATAGCGTCCACCTTGATAGGTCGCACGATACTTATCCCAATCTTGCAACCCATAGTCCGGGTGAACGCAACTAGTCAACATCTTTGTATACCTTATTTGAGAGTGCGAATGGCAGTGCTATCTCCGCGTAGTTACGAGCGTGAGCGTAGTGATCGTGTACACCATCTTGAGTAATGTAACGATACACTGTATTTCCTTGCGAGTCCTTAACAGGAATTCGCATAGGAACCATCAACTGTTGTACATAATCTCTTGGAAGATTGCTAGGTAGGAAGATACTTCCATTACGAAAGCGTCCAAGACTCTGATCTAACCAAGCCGTTCGGTTGACGCTTACTTGTATGTCATCTTCTCCAGCGAAAACGCTTCTTGAGGTCGCGTTGGAGTTGTACCGACATATTCGTACTCGTCCATAGAATCTTGCCGCGAATGAAGTTGCGGCACGAGTCTCTGGTATCGCATCGACGACTGCGAAATTGACGTTGTAACGGATCATAAGTTGATCCAATTGCTCGAAGTCGTCAAGCTCACCGGCCCAAATGAGTTTAGGAACGCTACGAGCGTTCCAATCAAGAGCGTTGGCTTTGCTTACGTCCCAATGGTCGATTTCGATATGGAGCTTTCTACCTACGTCACACCCAAGAGTAACGATGTTGCCCGGCTTGGCTGAGTCTACCATTGAGTAGCCTTTGATAAGGCTCTCAAATTTATCAAGAGTAAGCTTAGCCCCAGCTACGAGATGAGCTAGACCGAGCTTAGAGTTGAAGAATTCCTGCTCAGCAGTGATGTCCTTCATACTTTCAAGATACAGCTTAGCGATCTTCCACGGAGGCAACGCACAAGAGTACAGTTGACTAATGTGGAATCCACGAGTAAGCTGAGTGGTATTTGCTGGCACCCACTCATTATTCTTGAATATCTCTGATTTCGCCTCATGAGGTATGACAGCCTTACACTCATGGCAAATTAGGTGACTCTTATGGATGTCGATGCTTTCTGGATCGTCGCTAGTAATTACCAACGACTCCGGGAACTTCAAGAGTATCATTCGGCTGCAAGAGGGACAACGAAAATGGAATTCTTCTTTCGTTGACTTCTCAAATACAGCATTGATCCCGGTTCCCGGAGCCATTGGCGTGCTTACTTTCCAGTCTGTACGTACAGACTGGCCCGACATACGTTCTTCAGCAAGTTTCGTATTGCTACGGTCGTGTTCCTCAAATTCGTCAAACAACAGCAAGCTTGCTGGAACAGACTTCAAACCGGCTCGTGTATTGCTCCCACGGATGTATAAGTTAGCGAGTCCAGCCATCTTGTGGCCGACGTTGCTTACTCCACGGAACATATTCTTGAGGTGCGGACTGCTTTCGATGGCAGGATTAAACGCACGGTTAGTGAAGTCGCTCGCATCTGGACGAAAGTTAGGAAGGACATACAATACGTTGCGTTCAAGAACGTCCAAAGTGTAGAAAGCGAGATTGATCAATGTCTCTGAATAGCCCATTTGGGCAGCTTTCTGTCCTACATTTGTTTCTGCTTTGCTCAAGTGCATTTCTTTGAGCCAAGGGTGGTGGTCAAATGACCACAGACCCTTGTAATCGCCACTCATCATTCTGTATTGCGTAGCCCAACGAGCAGGGTCAACAACTCCTGCTCTTGTGAGCCTCAGTTTGAACCTACTCGCCATTTCCTGCTGTAACGAGTTCATAAATCTCTGCACCTAAAAGAGCCAACGTGTCTGGATCAGTCACGTACTTAAGAATAACGACAATGATCTTATCGACTAGCTCGAAAAGAGTAGTGCGATCAATCAATTCTCCGTTCTTCTCTTGTAGTTTCTGACTACCTTCCATCAAATTCTTGATCGTGTTGGCGAGACTTTGAATCTTGTCAGCATACAGGATCACGTCACTATCTTGTTGGATCTGATTTATGACCTTTTCAAGAGTGACACGGACGAGTACCACTTCTTCAATGAGACTCTTAAGTCTTGGACTCTTGAGTAACAACTCACCTTTACCGGCAAACGCACCCTTAAGAGTATAATTTCTTAAGGTTGCGTTCTTTTCGGCTTTCTCCATAGATGAAGTACTATGGAGTGTACAATAGGAGGAGCCGGTCGTCTTTCTGTAAATGCAAGGGCCATTACCAAGGTTCGCTTGACAAACGTCTGGATGACCGGAACCTACTCTTTCCATTATTTCCGAGCCTTCAAGAATTCAAGAATGATTGGAACTAGCTGAATAATCAACGAGATTACTGCAGCACCTGACTTGGCAGGTTCGGCTTGAGCAACCTTGCATTGCAAGGCCAGTTCTTCAAGAGCTTCATCTAGGCCCGGCTCATCCATCTTCAGGTTGAAGGCCAAGATCTCCGCTAGGTTAGCATAGATGCTACCTACGGCGTCCAGAACGGCTTTAACGCTGTCTGACTCAAAAGTCGGAGCCTTCAAGAAGGCTAGAATCGTTTTGATACTATCGAGCATGTGTTTACTCACTTGTTTTGGAAATTGCTGCACGGACGGCAGCGTCTTTGGCTTCAAGAAGTTTTCGTAAAGTTACTGTACGTTCAGCATTGCGAGGCAAGATTACAGCCATGTTTTCTGCTAGTTCGCAGAATGGCTTGCTCACCGCAGCTAGCTCTGGAGGTAAGTGCTTGTAGGTGAAGAACTGAAGGATGTTCTCACTCATTTTGTGCACACTCCATTGGCACATGAAGGCATTGTTTTGTAAACAAGTTCAGGTGCCACTACTACTTTAGGTGGGTTTACTTTGGGTAGCTCTACTTGAATTGGCTTACCTTTAAGCCAAGCCTTCAATCGCGGAAATCGGTCACCAGCTTGTACAGTCGTACTCAAGAGTACGATTAAAAGTAAGGCTTTCATCCTGTTATTCCTTTCATCCAACAGAAGGCCGTCATTAGCCATTCTGGTTTGTAGGTTGCGATGGCACTAAGAGCCATGAGTGTGTCTACCTTACCAAGCAAATATGGAGAGAGTGTACCTTTCCAAGCTTTGAATGTGTCGTAGATACTCGTAAGTTTCTTTGCTACGACCTCTCGTTTAGCAGCTGTATTGAGAATCTTTTCGTTCTTCTCAGACAGCTTCACCACACGTTGCAGTACAATTGCAGATTCAAGATTGCTTAACTTACGAGCTGTTGTTTCTTTATCCGCTTTAGAAGCAGCGGCTTCAAGAGCTTCACCCGTCGAGTTTGCTTTCCGTTCCGCAGACACGGCTAACCATGTCGCAGCACTAGCAATAGCCTTGAGAAACATTGCGAGCAATCCGTACACGAGCATGAACATACGCATTCTCCGGTTAGTGACTCCAGTCTAACTTACGCACGGGGTAACCACGGTACTGACTACAAGTGAAAGAGTCTCTCTGACCAAGCATAAGGTTGACTGTATCGGCATCTACCCACCATGAACACGGTGGCAACTCCGTATCACCCATTGGGCCAGTGACCATACTATGTGGCCACTGGTTGGCACACAAGAGGCCCGGACGACTACCCATTTGACCTGCAATGAACGTCATGCAGTGTGCCCAAGAGCCTCCACGTTGAGCGAAACCTTTTGAGTCTCGAATCGTTTGGCCTTGGTGATTGTTCTCGAAGCCGACATTACTACAAACAGCGATGGTACGCCCACTTTGTAGGTGCCACATTGCCTGTGCGAAGGTGGTCACCATCGTCACATCTTGAATCGGGTGCTTCATCACTTCGGGCTTCACCACTGATGGTGAGCCGTTCTGACCCCAATTTCGTGCACGCTGACCGCTATACTCAGGAGTAAGCCCAAGACGGCCAAGATGCTTACGGCTGATGGAACCAAATTCTTTGATGTAGCGAGCGGCCCACGCACCTACGAGTCCATCTCCGCCAATTCGACGGCCACCAATTTCTACACGGCCACCCGCGTAGATGACTTCTGTAGCCGTCTGCTCGAAGTCAAGATCAAGTCCCGGAGACGTGTCGAAAACGAAGTCCATGACTTGTGTGTAATCTACCATTCGGCCATAGCCAAAGCTTACACAGTCACCAATCTCTTGTACGTCTGTAGTCCAGTAACCTACTTGCTGCTTGAAGATGGTATGCAGCATCGCATCTTCATTAGTAGGAGCACCAGTTTGGAAGTTTGGAAACTCAAGAGTACTAACTACGGCTGCGACTTCATCTGGAGCATCTACCCAACCTTGGAAATTATTCATTACTTGACCTCCTTCAAGGCGGCGATAATCTGGTCGATGGTACTTTGCATATCAGAGACGCTAGTACGTCGAGGATCATCCTTCAGATTGTCCAAGAGGAACTTAGCAACGAGATCTCGAACGTCTTTCAACTCATTAGGTTGAAGACCTTTTGCCATCTCACTCTTGAGTACGCTTTCAAACGTACCGAAATTGTCAAACTTTCGGCTATTCAAGCTTTCCCAAATAGTTTGGTACTTATTCAAGAGTTTCAAGTCGGGCTTCAAAGCCTTGATCTTGACTGCCAAATTGGCAGTCGGAGCTGGTTTTGGATCAGGATCGGGCTTTATAGGGGCGTTTTCAGGCTCAAGAGTGTGAGTTACTAGATTCGTTTTCTCACCTTCGGAACTAGCGAAAACGAACGTGTAACGGGCTTCTTCAGTCACCATAACCAAGAGAATGGGCTTATCGTCCAGAGTTTTTAGAAGCTGCCAACCTTCTTTGCAAGTTTTTCCGTTCTTCAAGACTTCAATCTTGAGATTCTTGCCAGAGTTCTCTTCGATGGTGAGAGATTGGAGAGTCCCTACTTTCAGTACGGAGTCACCCTTAATTACAATTTGTGCCTGACTTGGTAAAGCCAGTGCCAGAAACGTACTCAAAAGAGCAAAAAGTCGCATTTCAAGACCTCTCTGTAGGTACATACCTACTAAATCAGAGTTGTGATGGATTTCGATGTAGGCTCCATCCGACCTCCTACCCTATATCGTTCCAAGGCCACCCACTTAAATATGAAAAATAAATGAGTAGGTACATACTTACTTTCAAGACCAAGAAAGTTGGCATTTTCAAGAAGGTCAGACATTCGTACAGGTAGTTACATAGGTACTTACTTACTCAAAGAAAGCTCCAAAGAAAGTTTTCAAGATGCTCCGTCCGCTGGCTTACCGTTTGATCGCACTCTCGTACTTCCTTTCTCGTATGTACTCACTCCCTTTTCTCTTTGTATATATTAAATTCTAATTCTTCTTCTTCTTCTATATATATATGCTGTACTAAACTCGGAGTAAGTACATACACTAACTCTCGTCTGTAGGAGCCACCTCCGTAAACGTCGTTTAAGCCCTCTCGTTTTGCGATGGACGATTCTAGCTCTCACTGGAGAAACTCGCTCATTCTCGTTCGTAGTTGATCTGGTGGCATTTTACGACTCTCGTTGAGCAACCCGCTGGAGCGACCCGTTATTCGCCTACTCGTCATTCAGTCGTCTATCAGATTGGCAGTGTTATTCTGTCTGTTTGACAATAGTCAATTAGTCGTCCCGTCATGGGCGGAATTTTCAAGAGCTAAATAGTACCTACCTACATATGTAGATATGTGGATGATTATACCAACTTACCCTCCCACCCTCATATACCAGAGCGTCTCTTATAGGGACACGCTGTCATTCTGACAACCGTTGGGCTGACGGGTCGCTCTGACCCTCCCACATACGTCACTCTTGAATGACCGTCATTATGTCGGGTGTATAGTGACGTTCGTGCAGTCGTCTAAATGAGCCGTTACTCTTGAGTTCGTCAGAATGACACTTGTCGATATGACGTTCGTCGATATGATAATTGTTCGTCAATATGATTCTTGAGAACGTACTAATGATTGCATGGTCATTCTAACATATGTTAGTATATCAGAATAGTCGCACCTTACTCTTGATCCTACGTTTAATAGACGAATTTTAGAATTTAATGAACTAATATACTCAAGAGTACAATACTCAAGAGTACAATACTCAAGAGTACAATACTCAAGAGTACAATACTCAAGAGTACAATACTCAAGAGTACAAATGAACTAACCTCACCTAAAATATAGGTGAGGTGAGGTGAGGTGAGGTGAGGTGAGGTGAGGTGAGGTGAGGTGAGGTGAGGTGAGGTGAGGTGAGTTTATAACTTCTCAAGTTGATCGAAACGATACCAATTACCTACACTTGAGTTTTTAAACTGTACAAATACCATGCCGTTATCGGCAAACTTAGCTATCTTGCCATATTCACCGAATAGCTTGACAATTTCACCTAGTGTAAACTTCGCCATCTCAGCAACTCTTGAGTAAGGAACAACAAAAGATACAACACAAAAGGCAATCGTGCGGAATAAATCCGCACGATTCTTGAGATTCTACAGTTTGCCGGTGGTTAGTCGTACCATGAAGTTTTGAATCTCTTGTGAGAATGTTTCCTTCGCATCCTCGTAAAGCGTAATGTTTCTTTCTAGTAAGGAAAGTTTGGCCACAATCTCAAGAGCGTTTCCGTCGGTGTACGCTACTTCCATTACGTCCGCTATCCAGGTATTTCCGTTCTTCTTCTGAGTTTCTTGGAATTTGGCAATATCCGCTGATTTCTTCACACTCTTGGCCTTATCTTGTGGTGGTGTTGCACTTGGATTCAAGAGTTTATCAACTGCTTCGGTATCTCCTGCCGATAGGAATCCCTTCAATTTCGTCCAAACGTGACTTGTAAGCTTGACTTTCGGTTCGTGCTCCTTGCCAAGTATGCCATCGGCATACATAAGTTGACGTAGGTACATATCCGCATATGTCGGATAATCACACAGCGACCGCCAAAAGCCATTGACGAAATTGTTCATCCACTTCTTCAGGAACTCCCGTCGTTCTTCTGAACTAGTCAACAATCTGTACTCTTGAATCTTGATCTGAGAACCCGTCATACGTCCGATCTGAGCGTACATTTCGTGACCTAACGACTCCCACGAGCGTCCACCTAGCACTCCCTGCCGGAAGTAAGCGAACACTTCGGACGAGAGGAAATCCAACGACGTTTGGTCATTCTTGGCACGATTCCACTCCTCGTCTGTAACGTCCTCATACACTTGGCATGGAATCTCTTCCAATGTCTTGGCAAGTGGTGAGTCTGCTTCTGTCTGTAGGATCGTCTTGACTGCGTTCGCACGACGGAAACCGCATCCGACCTCAAATACTTTGCCTACCTTACGAACGATCAATGGCGTGATGATTTTTCCTTCTCTTTTGATGTCATCAATCATCGTTGCAAGACTTCTACCGTCTTTTGTAAGTGTCACTCCCGCAACGGTCATGCCACTAGCAAAACGGATGTTGCTGGAGTCATCAAAACGCAAGGCAGCGAACTTGACGTTCTGAATTTTCATCGACATGGGAAATCTCCGTTTGTTACTCTTGAATAGGTGAGTAACCTACCTTATGGTGCGGAATTAGGGAAGAAGCAATTCCGCAAACTTCTATAGTGTTGAGTGTTGAACTCAAGAGAGTATACAACACGTTTCAACCGATCTTGCAAACTTTCTTGAAAATTGTCATTCTAACGGTTATGAGAAGTATACACTAACGAATC
>JAYJME010003556.1:0-11968 GCA_036873775.1 Costaria costata | reverse complement strand
AAATATTGTTAGCAAATATGGGGAAGTATACAGGTTTTGGTGTCTACAGTAGGTTCTATTGTGTCTACAGTAGGTCCTATTGTGTCTACAGTAGGTCCTACTGACTATGGTCCCCCGTCATAATAGCCCTACAAACGGCCCTTACGTTTACGGGCAGTGTGATTTTGGACATCTGCTGGTAACTGCCACCCCCGTCGTGGACACCTGCTACGATATATACTGGAAGAATTGTGGCTCTGTTTCTTTTTCGGATGCATACAGCCCGTGCATGATCATGAAAAAAACAGAGATACACACGCTTTTTTCGCAGAAAAAAGGTTCGAGGTGGTCACGTAGGATTTATACCAGGTATATCTACCAGCAAGGGCCCCGAAACACGCAACACGAACACCCTTGTCTTCGTTTCTATTACCTATATACCCGGTACCAGGTATTGCCACCCCGTCGTCCCTCTTAGCCCTTGCCTATCACGGACGGATTATTTTTCACATTTCTTGCCGTGTATGTAGTTGTAGTACATGATGGGGGAGGGGGGGGTGAAGGGGGGCGTACCGAACGAACTGAATGCGTCTGCCACACAACATTGGTCTGGCACGCATGCAGAAACAAGTCTCGCCCCTACATATTTCCGTTCCGAAAGCGTTGCATGATTATCCATTTGTCTAATACTGTACACTCACTAGAAGTGGTATGTTTCCGTGTGTTTCTGTTCCATTTTTAACGCGTTGCAATGGCATACCAGGTACTTCGTAAGCAAAAGCGTACAGATAGAATCTGGACGCGGCCTAAAGTTTGAACAATAGAGGGTGGACGGGCGTGTAATACGTATATAGGAGAGAGAAAAGGTTGGAGCAAGAGCAACATGGGAGTAGGTCGATGTCACGCTGGGAATAGTAGGTACCGGGAGGAGCAATCATAAGATTTTTGTACAAATGCTTCCGTGCTTGGCTTCCCCGGGTTTTCTCCTGCTTTATGGGGATGTTTGTTTGTGTCGTCGACGCTTAACCTATTGTGCGGCACATTGTCGGATGGCCAACACGAACGATGAGAATACAAATGAATAATAATAGTGTAGGTCAAATGCCAATGCCCGGCACCTGCGTGGGGAGGGTAAAGGGTAAGTGCCGGGGTTTGCTTGTGTCCGGGACGAGTCCGAAGCTGCGGCTGACTGTTCGCGAGCCAACGAAGGTTTCATGGACAAAAATGATAAGAATAATAATAATAATACGACGTGGCAGTTTGCTTGCGTATATATACCGTATGTGCTCGTTGGCAAGCCCGTGACACGCTTCTGGAGCACTTTGCGACACCCGGGATTTACCATTGGCGCATTACTATCAACATACTTCGAGGAAACACTCGTCGTGCGCATGCGCACAAAAAGTCGGTGAGCACATCAACACAAAAGGGGGAGCATTAGATCAGATGCTTAAGACACGCAGCTTGCAAATATGAGTTTCGACGGAATTCTCGATTTCACAGCTGAATGAATCGTCTTTTCAATTTCAACAAAAAACGACGTGTCAAGAAAGTGCAAAATAAGGCGGTAGAGTAAAGGCGCTAATCACAAACCACTCAGGAAATACACGATGCACAAGTAACGTGCATTCCCGCCACCCCTTAAATAATAGAGTGGAGACCGGAGGAAGCGGTTGTATCAACTCAAACGGGTGCCACAACCCTCGCGAGGAAAAAGAAGGAGAATCATGGAACATTTTTTTGTTCTTATTTCTGTAGCTCCTTGTGAGCGATTGACATCAAGCTTATGCTGCGCACTACTGTCCGATGACAAACATGACAACGACTGTAAGAATCAATTGAACACGAACACGACGAAACACGAGATCATTCTACGTACGGCAACTCTTATTCAGGGTCATAGCTGCCAAGGGAGGAGATTCTAAGCCGTTATTTTCAGCTATACAATAGTAGTATTGGCCTCTGTCTTGATACTCAGAACGCTGTGTATGCGCATGCACGAAAACAGTTCGTCAAACTTCACCCGCTTAGGGCACAACCCTTTCGCGGAGATATTACTTGGAAACAGAGTTAGATACTTGCTTCTGTACAGTGCAGCCGGCGCCCCCGGTGGAGTAGTAGGTGAATCTCGTCCCTACTAAAGTCGATTTCGTCGTTGAAAATCCCCACGAGTTCATACTCGTATTCGCAGGGACCTTTTCTTGCGTAAAACTGACTCGCGGAAAGCGTGAGAGCGTGTGAGTTAGCAAAATTCGATGAAAATCGGCGAGCAGTGGGCATACTGAATGAACCCTATGCGCGATAAACATGAAGGCCCGTACCGTAATGGGGAGGGGGTAGGAGAGCCTGCTTTATGACCTCGGATCTGAGTTACTACTAGGGTAGGAGTTGGAGTAGAAGGGCGAAGATAACAATTGGGATGGGAAAAAAAATGTAGTAAAGAGGTTAAATAACCTTGCCGTTGATCCCTTCGCCGCGAGCGATTCGACGGTCTTCAGCTTTGTTTCGCTGTCACGTCGGGTGTGTTACTTCCCCCCAATGCACAAATCATGCTTTCACCCAATGCTACAAATCATGGACGATTGTATCGGTAGCAGTAGTATTCATAGCAGTACTATGTTTGCCATCCGACAATGGTTGTGCAACATTACCTTCAACGTCGATCTCAAACTATCATCCCCAGAAAAAAAGTGTTGTTGTACTTGCCCTTCGATAACGACCGGCTCAAAATCTCGATCCCTCGTCTCTATCCCTCAAGAAGAAAACTCCAAAAAAAGTAAATTTGACAAGGAAGCGACGACCACGATGGTTCTTCTTCTTTTTCTTCTTCTTCTTTTTCTTCTTCTTCTTTTCTTCTTCTTCTTCTTCTTCTTCTTCTTCTTCTTTTTCTTCTTCTTCTTCTTCTTCTTCTTCTTGTTTCTGGAAAATCTTTCTGAGTGATCGGCGGTTGAAGCTCATGCTTGCACAACCATTGTCGAATGGCAAAACAAAGCAATACTCACTACGTACACCCCCAGTCCCCAGCCCTCACGTGATGTTTTTGTCGACGTCGTTATCACGGACTGGCACTGCAGTAAGGGGGGGCACAATTAGGTCAGTTTTTATTGCCGACCAGAGCCACTTGGAAGGGTAACTACCCTGTTTGTTTGCAGTGCTAAGCGTTGATGCCTCTTCTTGTTTGCTTGGTGTTGCACAACTTCTTTGGGATAAGTTGTTTCGCTGCGACCAAAAAACAAACAAAAAATAGTCCTCTTTAAAGTGGGGTAATGAGTCGCTCGCCCGAGCGGCCTAAACGAGTTGGTGAAAAATCGATAGGGGCAAAAATACTCTAACGCCGTAGACAAATGCTACGATAGAGGTGCACCTGTTTGTTTCTGAGGCTCCTCACTTTAGGAGCTCTGCGATTCACCCAAAAAATGGTATTGAGTAAAGTGAAAGTGCAACCCGATGATCAAGCCCCTGGCATATATAGATATAAACAGTATCCTTATACGAAGTAGCAAAATAAGGATGACATTCCGACGATTTTGGGTTAAGGAGCCCAGTCTTTCGGAAACAAAAACGCCAAAAAGTGCCACCTTTATCGTAGCACGCCTCCGTACCACCAGTCCGGCGACTACGCGTTAACCTTGTCAGCACTCTCTGCCTCCGATGGTTAATAATGCGTTTGTACATGAGGCTGGTTGTGGTGGGTTTAACTAACTGCTGACAAATGATCCACAACTTTAATTTCAAGTAGGTTGTACCCCCCCCCCCAAATGGGGTTACAGTGCTAGAGGGGTTCAACCAGAGGACAATGTTCTTGACTTTTACCCCGCCCTTCTTACTCGTGCATCCCTCCCTGTCCACGGCCAGGCGTGTACCCCCGGCGACGTCGCCAACTCCGTGTGATCGTCGAAGCAGGCGACTGGGCCGCCGTCTGCCAACGCGGTGTCTGACGACCCTCCGCTGCCACCGTACGGTGCAGTCGCCCTCTTCTCCTGTCCGCCTGCCCCGGCCCCTGTGGCATTTCTGAAACACTAGGATAAAATTCACAACGACACGCGCTGCTTTTCTTCGCCTGTGGGCTTTAATGCCGCCTCGCCTTCAAGCTACAGGGTGGATTAGACTACATGCATACAGTAGGTTTCTCCTTTTGTGTTTGGTTACCTTGGTCTTCTCCTTCTCCACCGGGATGCTCACGAGTGATCGTTGTTGAAGCTCATGCTGCACATTGTCGGTCGGTAAACACGATAATAATAGGTTCAACAGTGTCGGTCTTTCGGTTCGCGGCAGCTCCCCACCCCTCGCGTCGACGAGGTTTTCTCTCTGTACCTGAGACAACTTCCTGTGTTTGTTTTAGCTATTTCGATCTCAACATTGCCTCTTCTTTCCCCTCGACTGAGTTTTTAATGCGTGACAACACCACCTCTCTCCCCCACGACTTTTTTCACGCCAGTACAACTTTTCGAATGGCTCACCATGGTCGAAGGCCGTAGAGCTACTGCACCAAGTTGGGTCGTTCGCGTCATTATCGAGGTTTTGCAAGGCCTCGAAGGCGTATATGGTCGCATGTCTTGACTATTTTATGGTTTTCGACTCTGGCCCTCCGAGCCGCGTGGGTATGTAATACTTACAACCTTTTCGAGAGTTTCAAAGCCGAAAAAAACGCAAGGTCGAGCACATTCGAGCCAAACTATTTTTGTAATATTTTCTTTGTGTGATTGGCCGTCTTTCTTGAGGCTACCAGGACGTCATGTGCAGCGAGCGGCAGGCGCGACTCCTATTCATTGCAGGTCCTCCCTCTTATTACATACGCCCACAAACGCGCGTGTCCCACTTGCATACGAAAAAAGTGTGAGGTCGAAAGAAACTCTCGCAAGAATGTTTACGCTCAGCGACCTTTCAGGCAAGCCGTGGTCACAGATTGTCTTCCCTACCCCCCCCCCCCGGGGTCGGCGACTATGCGATGATAGAGTCGTAACCGATTGTTGTCAACATTAGTTCGGGCGAGCATCGCAGCATGGCTCCAGATGCTACACGATTCCTATCGTCGCAGATTATCCCCCCCTTGTCATACACGCCCTCTATCGAACGTGTCCGGCTTACGCACGAAAGGTGAGGTTGAATGGGACTCGGTTGGCGATCAGCGTCGTAATCAATGATTGCTAACAATAATTTCGGCCAAAGCATCATCGCATTGCGCCACACAGCCTCTTCGATCCCACCATTAATGTGTGACACCCACCCAAGAAACTTGTTTTTCTTCTTTTTTCGGGAAACGTGTATGAAGGATCGAAGTTAAAGCTCATGCTGCACAACCATTGTCGGATGGAAAAAAGTACTAACAATAGTGTGGTGTATACCCCCGACGAGGGTCTACTGCGGTATTGGTGGGCGGGGTGAAAGCAGCGCAAAATCGTTGCCATTTCCAGACCCCTGGCGCCTCCGAGCAAGCCCTTCCTCTTTTTTTTTTTGTCGGGCTTGATTTTATTGTCGGGTTTGGCACCGCTTTACCAGCGTTGCTGGAACCCTCCACTACCTTTACCACTACCACTAATACTACTACTTCTACTACTACTGCTACTACTGCTGCTACTACTACTACTACTACTACTACTACGACTACTACCACTTCCACCACTACCACTACCACTACCACTACCACTACCACTACCACTACCACGACCACGACCACTACCACCACCACTATCACCACCACGACTCCCACAATTCCATCATCAAGGCTCCCATGACAACGCGTCACCCCTCGCCGCGTTCGTCCTTCAACACTCCGTGCTGGCGCTTTCCGCCGCCAACGCGATCATGACCGTTCTTTCCCTTCTACAAAGTTTCACACACCGGACAGATCATCGAATTCCACTTGGTGATCTAGACCTTTCATGGCAGATAGGTGCTTGATCTGTAGGATCTAGCTCATGAAACCGGGTGGGAGTCATACTATCTGTATGATATAGGACATGTTTCCTGGGTTGGATTTGTACTGTACAGATCCTGCACAACATCTTGTAACGGCAGGTTAGGATCTAGATGATGATCTAGATCGTGATCTGCTAGACGCGTGCAAGTTTTTTTCCCGCCTGCGACCCATAACCATGGACACTAGATCATCTTCGACACTTCGTCTGGGACAGTCTCCATCAGTTATACATCCCCTTCCAGAACCCGTCGTGGAGCCCGATGAAGCCCTTCACCTCCATTCCTGCGTTGCTAAGTGGGCCGCCGTTGTTCACATCCACCGCTATATACATCCCTACCTGGGGTTTCCAGTCGGCTGGACATGGTTGAACTGAATTGGCCTGTTCAAGGTTCTCGCCGTGAGCCCGGCGGCCGCCTTCGACACCTCTGATGGCCGCCTCCCCTGCGCGGCAAGTACTTTTCTTCCTCGACCTTTCGTCCGGCAGAATTCCAAAAGAGGCCTTAACACGCCCGAAAATACCGGTCTCCCATGCATAATTTCGGATTTGCTGACTCTATGGCCTCATTCCGCTCGATCTGTGTATGGCTCCGGCGCCTTCACGCTTCCGCCTTAAGACCTAAACTTATGTTTGATTTTTCACGCAGCATGAGCCTTTACTTGTCGCCCCTGCCCCCGCCCCCTCCTTTCGGTCGTGCTTGTGGCTTTGGCTCACTCTTTGTGTTTCGTCAGCTTTCAAAGGGTGGCGGAATTACTCTATAATATTAGCAACCTCTTTGATTCCCCATTTTACGAACAAGCCGCGCGCTGTGGAAACCCGAGTTCGATTCTCGGATTGGACACCATGTTACGAACAGGCCGCGCGCTGTGAAAACTCGAGTTAAATTATCGGATTGGACACCATGTTACGAATATGCCGCGCGCTGTGCAAACCCGAGTTCGAATATCGGATTGGACACCATGTCACAAACAAGATGCGCGTGTATCATTCATAATGTGCAGTGGCAACTCCTGCCACGTTGTTGGCCTTCCAAATAAGGATAACATCAGACATTACGAGCATATATTTTTTGTTTTCGAGAATACGAGCCCCAAATACATTTGATGTCGCTCGCAAGAGGCCCCAACCTCCTCCTCCTCGACACGCCGAAGCTTGTCTAAAATTAAATTCATGCAGATAGAGGCTGCTGCTTTTTTCTTCTTTTTTTATCCTCCGGCGGGCGGGGTGAAAATCAGCAGTAGGGTTGTTCACCGCTCGGGTCAAACCTCGTGAGTCGGGTCGGGTCAGGTCGTCCGACCTGACCCGACCCGTGACATTTAGAAAACCTCCTGACCCGGCCCGAGGGGACCCGACCCGTGATGTTTCAAAATATTATTGGCCCGGCCCGCGGGTCGGGGCATGACCCATGAGGGAGTAAACATAAAGGTTATAGGCTCACCACATTTCCACATATTTTCCGTGTGTCAATTTTAACTCGGTTGTAGAACACAAGTGCATTGGTGCAGCCGCGGTAGATCTGCCCGCGCGGGCAAAGTTCTTAGGTGTGCCCGCATAACCTTATGTTTTTCAAATGAGGTTGGGTTTTGTCACGAGACTGTAAAGGATTTCCCCCCCGACGGTGAGATTATTTTCGGCTTCGGCTCTCGGTGGCCACAACCCCGACCCTAAACCCCAACCCCAACCCTACCCCCTAACCTTAACCACAGGCCTGCTTGGTTGGTGTGCCGTGGGGTCGTTGTGCTTGGAAATACTCCAGGTCGTTGTGCGGGCACATCTAACAACATCGCCTGTGCGGAAAGATCTACACGAACCCGCGTTGGTGCCGTTGTAACGGAGATCCATGGCATACGGCTGGTGTGGCAACGGTAGCGCGAGCTGCTACCTTGGTAAAAGCGTCGTCGATTGCAGCCTTCGAGTCGTATGCCTCAGAGCCATCTTCTATCCTCGGTTCAGTCGGACTCGATACTCTCCGTTCGTACTGGAAACTCGAGGGTAACGGAACGGTCTAGTCAAGGGAGATAATGAGGCTGAGGGGCAGCTCTTGCTGCTTCCTGCTTACATACTACACAGGGAGACATATTTCTTTGGCGGGTTTGATTTGTGATAGCCCCCATTTGGTGTGCCCCTTCTCTGTAAACCCCGTGGGTCCACTTGTATTAGAATGGTTCCACACCCTGGACAATAGACACAGCAATGGTAATGGTCTCTTGCTTCTACAATAGACGAGGCGAAATATATGTTGATAGATATTGTCCACGACGACACTAGACTGTGGAAGGTGCCTATCGATAGATGTTGTCGGCGGCAACAGACAGTGGAAGGTGTCTATCGATAGATATTGTTGTCGGCGACAATAGACTGTGGAAGGTGTCAGTCGATAATAGGTATTGTCGGCGACAATAGACTTGTGATACTGACGATCGATAGATATTGTCCACCGCAATAGCTGAAGCATGCCCATCGATGGCCATTGCCAGACACAATAGATGTGCGAGGTGTCCATCGATGGCCATTGTCGGCCACAATGGGTTGTGCATATACTATCAATCGATAACCCGTGCGGATTTTGTGTTTTCCGATAAAAGCAATCGTAATAGTGCAGTGTTGAAGCAATACGTTTAGGTCCGAGGCGGCAGTGGACTGTTAGCCGAACAACGGACTATTGTTGTAGTGATGATGATAGTCAATCGATGGCTACTTAGTGTTTGCCACAAAAAAAATTCAGCCAACCGTGGTCATCGATGGCCATTACCACAGCCACAATAACAATTTGGTCAAATAATCTACTGATAGCCATTATCGGACAACAATGTCGATAATGCACACCCCGCGCGAATACGCGATACTGGTATACAATAGGTTGAGGCAATAATATCACAGTCTAAATTAATGTAGAAACACGCCCAGTACATAGTCCATTGCGGGTGGCGATGGCTATTGATGGACACAACAATTGATTTTCTATGTTGTTGGCGGCAATAGCCATCGATATATAACTTTTTTGGCCTTGTTCAAACAATGACTATCTTGGGTGCTTCCCCGGCATATATTGTTCAGGACACTATTAATACTATTATTACGGGGGCCCGAAGTAAATAGGACCAAATATTGTGAGCAAAAATAGGGAAATCTGTAGGTTTTGGTGTCAACAGTAAGTTCTATTGTGTCTACAGTAGGTCCTGTTAACTATATGGATCAAATATTGTTAGCAAAAATAGGGAAATATACAGGTTTTGGTGTCTACAGTAGTAGGTACTACTGTGTCTACAGTAGGTCCTATTAACTATGGCCCACGAGTAGCAATCGATAGCAGTTGGCGTCGACGGCAGGAAATAGTTTTCGGGATCATCGCAAAAGTTCAAATACTAATACTTACGCTTTTCGCTTTCTTCTTGGTCGTCTCAGAATTTTCCTCTTGGTGTTCCCCGGGGTTGTTATGCCGTATTACAGTAGGTCCGGCACAAATAAATACGGTACCCGCCTTCTTAGAGCTTTACTATCACCGGAAACTTCACATCATACTATTACGGGGGACCACAGTTAATAGGACCTACTGTAGACACAATAGGACCTACTGTAGACACCAAAACCTATAGATTTCCCTATTTTTGGTAACAATATTTGGTCCATAGTTAATAGGACCTACTTTAGACACAATAGAACCTACTGTAGCCACCAAAACCTATATATTTCCCTATTTTTGCTAAACGATCCAGTTTTTCCAACTGGTGTAACCCATAGCGGGACTTGTGAAGATGCGTTGTCTTCCAGTTGACGCCTTAGCCCTGGGCAGGCTTGACGTAAACGTCCACCACACCTAGACTCTGGAGATATACCGTCTGGACTCCCAGCTGGTGGCGTAGAAGTTTCAATCGACGGCAATGGCCAGTATTATTCCGGTGCTGCCTACATATATATCCTGCAGACAGGCGCAAAGCGCGTCGCCGCAGCCTATTCCTGGCACCTGTTATCATCCCTGTGGCGCCAACCTGCCCTTGAGATGTGTGCCCTCCGTCTGTCTTCTGCTCAAAAATCCAACGGGAGCCGATTGTTTGTTGGCCCTGGGGGATTGTCACGACGAGAACAAGGTCGTGGAAGTTGTCATTTGATGCTCACAATTTACTTGGCCATGGCGTTTTTGTCCGTTCTGGAGACTGCGGCGAGTTTACCGTTTCTTGAAACATGACCCCTCCACCTCCGAAACTCCCCGGATGACGGGGAGGCCCATGGCGAATGAAAAATCGACGATGAAGGTCATATCGTGTGTATGAAGCAAGTCCGGGTTCGGCGTGCTACAGCCCGGAGCTGTATTTCCTCGTTTCATGGCGATTCGTATCGCATGAACCTGCTGTGCTACCGGGACCAATGCCCCGCCAAAGCTGGCCTTCGTCGGTGCATCCATGTGTTAGAGCGTTGATGGGGTGGTCATGTGACTGGGCGTGCTGTTGGTTGGGCGTAGTCACGTCGAAGGCGAAGAAGCGCCTGACTGTTTATTCTCCTCCCCAACGAATCGCGTGTCTCGGGACGTGTCATTGGACACACCGCCGCTATCAAGTGTTTGTACAGTAAGTGAATGCAGCATCCCGGTGGTGTTTTGCAGCCGCCTGCAGTTGTTGATCTTCAACCATTGCTGTGCGTCGCTGACGTGGCCGCCTAGGCCATGCTTAGCCGACGGCTCCAGTAGCCAGTTGAGGAGTCACTTCTAGTCTGCACTGCCTACGACAGCGATCGGCGGGTGGAGCGAAGCCTTACACTTGTAGACGTCCTCGAGGTAGCCAGTCGAGGATACTGAGGCTATAAAGATTCAAATGACCTATTTAACTATTTCAAAGAGTGAGTGGCATCTGATGGCGCAGTCACGGCCACCGGAGCTTTCGTGAATATCTTGCGGATGGTCTTCATGGACAATTCCAGCTTGAAGGAGTGCAGGTCATAGCGCACACCCCACTGCTGTCGAAGGGTCAGGTTCATTCATACCCGTAGGGTCCTTCTGTGTCTGTGTTTGTGGGATGCTGTTTGTTGTCCAGACTCTCTTTGAGGCTGCTTTTCGCTTAGAAGTAGAGATGGCTGTCCATTTCCAATGAGATGACACCGGGCAATGTTGACGCTGAGACCGTACATTGCAGAAAGCCTGATTTCGTCTCCACTCCCACATTGTGGCCGCCTGTGGACGTTCGACGGAGAGCATTCAACTTCCTGGCATCCGTCATCGGGCCCGACAATCACAGAAGTGACTCGTGGTCGACGTATGTATGTACGAGTGGTCCTCCGCACCGCTATCCACTGAAGAGAGCGTCTAGGTCGTTCCCGGCCTTTGCTTCAGCTGAAGAAGTGTTTAAAACGATAATCCGCCGTTTTCTAGTTTCAGTCGTCGAAATAATCGCCGACGTTCCTACCACCAGTCGGACACGTTTCTCCCTGCGCATATCTCTCGGCGTCGCTATCACTATTCGACCAGGTCTTGGGGTTTCGAGCATAATTTCTGCTTCGATCCGTCTTCTGTCTTGGCCGCCGATTGCTGTTTCTGTCCCTTCTACTGATGTTTCAAATGCTGGCATTCGCGCGTGTGTTGTTCGTTTTATAAAGGATAGACGACTGAGCCACTAAGCCAGTTCTGCCACTACACTAAAGCAGCACTAACTTAGTGGCTCAGTGGTCTATCCTCTATAAAATGAGCATTTGTTGGCCGAAGCCCTGGCAAAAATGGCTTCAGACACGGCTAAGGTCAGCGAAGTTGTGTTTCGCCAACAGGTTATATATCATAGCCCCGTCACCCTGCAACCTTGGGCTGTCTAGCTCCACGCGACAACTGGTCGAGGCACATACTGTACGTCGCATCGTCGCATGCGTTTGTTTTACAGTAGCTCAAATATAAATCGCGTTGTAGCTCGTGTCATGATTGAAGCCGTATCTCGCTGGTGATTGCTTGCAGAGCGATATAATACACACGGCCATTGGAAAGATGTCTCGGTTTTCTCAAGTTTGGCACTAAGGGTATGGAGAGTGAAAATATACCGAACTGGTCCGGACCTTACTCTTCTTGCATGTTCGCGTTTCCCGACGCTTTGTAG
>JAYJME010003555.1:0-11970 GCA_036873775.1 Costaria costata | reverse complement strand
TAAGGCAAGCAACAAATGCGTACGCCCCCACCCCCCCCCCCCCCGGTGATGATACCCCTCCGTTTCTGCCGCAGGGAAATGCCTCAGCACGATCAAGGAGGACGATCAATTCTACGCCCTCGATTACCGCCGAGACGGGAGTGTCTTCGCCGCCACGGGGAAGAACCACACTGTGAGGCCTATTATCAATATAGCCGAGAGGTTGGTGGGCCTTATATGCCTGGTCGGGCTGTAGCAGACAACACAATGCTCGCACTCGTGCGCTGCCGTAGTTAGAGCGTGAGTTCGGTGTGCGTCGCCGCCGAACGCCCGTACGTTTCGTTCTCAGGCCGATGCGCTAAAAATGTGCACTCAAAAGCAAGCAGCGCGTGGCGACGGCGACCACGAGTATAGCTTAGTGTCGCGTGGCGAGAAGCTGGCCCCGGGGATTACCCTCGGGGATTGCCGATCGGAGGAATCTCCTCCCATAAGCCTGCATGTTTCTTGATTGGAAGGGGTTTTCTTGCTGGGCTACTATTTACCCAGAGCACTGATGGAGTAGTCTACTACGTAATAGCCGGTAAGAAAGTCCGTTTTAACCGAACCCGGCAGAGCTGTGGAAAGGCTGCTGTGATTTTTCACGCGAAAAAAGACTGCAACAACGCAACCCTTCAGAGACGATGACCGCACCGTGTACGTGGGACCGATCGCACCGCCAGCGTCTGGCACGGAGTGGGTTGCGCATTGCCCTCCGTGCATGTAGTAAATAAGCTCGTCCATCGATTATCGCCACACCGAACCGAACCGTGAAATAATGTTTTGTTGCTGTCATGTCTTCTCTCGCGACTCCACAACTATCGATCACGACGGAAACACGGACGGTGTCCGTAGAGGCTTAGATACGAAGATTAAGGTTTTGAATTTCCGCATTTCGTCTCCTGCTGATGCCAGGACCCAATTAATTGTCCGCCCCTATTCTCTGCCACGCCCGTTGTTACCCTGCTCCGAACCATGTCCACATGCGGTACGGATTGCAGGTGCACATATATGACGAAACAACTAAGCACGAGATATCCACGCTGCAGGGGGGTAGTGGCTATGGCTCCAGCTCGGCTGCCGGGCACTCCAATCGAGTATTCGCTATCAAGTTCCACCCCGACGACCCTGAGGTTGGCCGTCGGCAACATGCACATGTCACGTTTACGTATATAGTTTTTTCGCTATTTCAATACACGTGCAACAGCTATTAACAGGTTCTCCCGTCGTTCCTCCCATTCTCTATGTGTTTATAGAGCAAGCGACTAAGCAATGTATCAACACATTTTGAGGTTCGAGAGGTGCGTGTGTGCTGTGCGTCGCACCATCCACCCGCCCGCCCGCTCGCCCGCCCACCCGCCCCTGTTTTTCCTTTTCTTCGACTCCGTGCGCCGTTATGGTACGTACATGTTTGCTTTTAATCTCCGTTCTCTCTATCTCTCTCTCACCCTCCTTCTCTCTATCTCCCTCCCTCCCCCCCCCCCCTCTCTCGCTCGATCTCCTCCTCCCTCTCTGTGGCATGCCCCCTTGTTTCGAACTTGCATTCGATTCTGATTCCGAATGGGCGCTCCATTCAAATTCCGAATGGGCACTCGATTCGGATGCCAAACGGTGCGTTCGATTCGGATACCGAACAATGGTTGGGCCCTACCTTGCGCCAACGAAGGTGCTTTTGACCGGAGGCTGGGATAACACGGTCCAGTTCTGGGACATGAGGGTGGGACATTCGGTGAAGAGCATATTCGGACCTCACCTCAGCGGCGATTCGCTCGACATCTGCGGAGACGAGATTCTGACGGGGTCCTGGTGGGTGCTGTCAAGTCGCACTAGTGTGTCTCGAAACTTCGGCAGTGATTACGTGTGGTGGGGTGGCGTATGTACTTAAAATATGTTGGTCGGTACGTACAAACAACTGTAGCTCGAGCTGCTACCGCTGGTTGATTTATCGCACTACTCGTACGCCTGGAGCTGTGGTTCAAGGCAGTGAGTTAAGTAAGTAAGCCCCGAGCAATGTCAATGTTTTCCTCCTCCTCCCCCTCTCCGATGTACGTTAGTGGTGTCTTCGACGTAAGGGGTTTGGTTGTTTGTACATAAGAGGCATGTTCTGCCTGAGAAACTTTTACCTAGGGGTGTTTCTGTGTCTGGCGCATTGCCTCGGTGGGCCCATCCGTCTGCAAAACTTTCCACACGTCGGACAGATCAGGATCTACATCATGATCTAGATCCTAAGCTACCGTTATGATATGTCGTGCATGATCTGAATAGTACAGATCCATTCCAGGCAACACGCCCAAGATAGAGCGGATATTATACGGCTCCCACCCGACAACATGAGCTACTGCTGCTGTAGATCACGCAGAACAGGAATATGTCTGCTCTGAAACATCTAGACCATGAAGTGGGAATCGATGATCTGTCCGGTGTGTGCAACTTTCGGGACAATCTTGACGCATCCGCACCGATCTGTTCTTCGTTCTCCCGTGCAACATTTTTGAAGGCGGCCGAACAACCCCCTGGAGGTATGGGACTACGGAACCGGAGAGCTTAAGGAGACCATCGCTTGGAATCGCTCCACCGCACAGGCAAGCGCGGCACTCGCTCACTTTTCTCGCTTGCTTTCCCAGCGACGAAGTGTCGATAGCGACGCGTATGACGTGTTTGTCCTTGAGGGAGAAGAATATTGGTTTAGAAGACTGTTATGCAACCGATTCAGTTTATCATGGCTTGAGGTCGGACAAATATCATGCTCGTTCTGGTTGTGTGCGGGCTCGGGGTCGTACCCCTTCTCATCCATTGCCATGTAGCCAAGCGCATATTCGAGTTACTTGGCCTCGGCCGTAGACGAGCGTTAAAAAGTGGACGCTTGCATATTGGGCGTTTCAATACCTCCATAAAACAGTCACCAAACGGACTCTACGAAAGCGTCAGACCTGCTTGCTGTCTGTCGAAATATCGTCCACTTTAAAGCGATCCAGTCGCGACTAACAAACTAGCCTTGGACCTCGGTCTGTCCCGAAAGACTGGCGGGGTCACTGCGATGTCGGTCACTGCTGCCGTCAACCGGTGTGGCTGGCTCCCAATCCTCAAATTGTTTCCACCGTATGACGGTGAGGGTTATTTGCTATCTGTGCCCCTGTATAAAATGATCTTGTTGCCTATGTCTTGAGACCGACCCGTTTCCTCTGGCTGCCGCCGCAACGGTACCGACGTCGAAAAACAGAAACCTAGGCCTGTGCTCCGTCCCCGCGTCAGTCCTAAACGGAAAGGTAGGAGTGTGCGTGCAAGGGGGTCGTTTCGCTCGCCTCGTCTCGTCTCATGCGCCATCTCTCTTCGCCCATTTCCGTCTTATTATTCCCCGGTTCACGTCATGTACAGAGAACGCAACCGACTTTCCTGTACTCGGCGCAGTTCAGCTCGGCCGCCGACGGCGGGAGGTACATTGCGGCGGGCGGGAGCGGTGCAAACGAGGCGAAGGTGACCGCGAGAACGCCACCCCACACGCCCGCGTTGCGTGGAATGATCGGTTTTGCCTTCCCCTCGACAGCTCGTAACTAATTCGTTTTTCAGAGCTTACCGGTACTAAGGTTTAGGCAGTGGACAGCGAGCGTTCCGCGCGAGCTCGTGATGGGGCCATTCCGGTACCTTTTTCACGGAGCCGTCAGGTTGATTTATTGTTGCAGCTTCCCTGCCCCATATTGTGCTACGTAGCACGTACAGCCGTTCTTGTTGATGTACTTATTGCCTCGAGACACTCTCTGCGGTCGGCTGCCAGTGTCGTTTGTCACGTTTGGGCTGTCGGCGATATCGACATCGCTGTTATGATACCGTGCGATCGTTGCTTTCGATATTTTGATTGTTGCTGCTCTCGCATCAGATTTTCGACCACGCCTCCAACAACCAGCTGGTCGGGACGGTCACAGGGCTGTCTCGCGGAGTCTTCACCCTGGACTTCTCACCCGTGGCGGATGTGAGATCCTCCGCCTCCCTATAAGTTGTCACATGGACTGTGCAGGGGGTGATCGAGACCGCGCACTGTTTTCTAAGAGTTGTTGTTTTTTTTGTCGATAGGGTAAGCTTGCACCGAACGACGAGAGAATGGCGGCGAGGTTCCAAGGCCGCGGACACCGAACGACCGGGAGACTGTCTTGCATTGCTGTAACAACTGCTCAAGAATTCGATTAGCTTCAAAACATTATACCCGAGAGGGAAAACCAAGGAGTACACTCTTACAGTTGTAGCAAAACTATAAGCAACAAATGGGGGGATAGATTCCCCTTCTTGAAGGGAAATACGATGGACCCCCCCCTCTTGCGCTATGCAACAAAAGCAAAAGATCTGATGCCACCGCCGTGATGTATGCACGGAGTACGTAGTGACGGCAGAGAGGTTTTACGGACTTCCCCTTAGTTCCTTCTGCTCCCGAATCGCCCACTGATGTTTCGACACGTGGTGCGTGGAGACATATACCAAATACTTGGAACGCCGACGCTCGACCACGCTTGTAGAGCAAATCTGTTCATAACGAATGCGGGATAAGTACGTGCATGCGTACTTGCGTTCGCGTATTACACCCTAGTATTTACCACTACCCGATGGCGTCGACTAAACCGGTAACGTTCGAACATCTCGCCGCGCCTTCCCCGTTCGTTTTTCAGTCCAAGAAGGTGGCCGTGGCAGGAGGAGATGCGTCGATTCGCATTATCGATATTATCGAGGAGAAGGCCGGAGACTTGTACTAGCGTCGGGAAAATAGTGTACTGCTGCTGGCGCTGGTGCTGGTGCTGGCGCTGGTGCTGGCACCGGTGCTGGTGCTGGTGCTGGTGCTGGTGCTGGTGCTGGTGCTGGTGCTGGTGCTGGTGCTTGACGTTGGCTGTCCGTATTCGGCTTTATTTTCCACTTAACGCTTCGGTACTGTACGTACGTGCTTCCGACGATTTTATCACCACTGAGACAGCCGGTCTACGTGTGGGCCGTCTGGCGGCAGTGGACTACCGCGCAACGTCCTTCAAGAGAGTGTGCTACAAAACTAAGGCCGACCGTAGCAGTAGCAGCAGTAGAAGCAGTAGTGTAGTAGCAGAAATAAATGTGTGTGGGGGATCGAGTGGGTAGGTTGGAATAGTGCGTTACAAGCTGGGCCCGCGAGTTGTACACAAAAAACGGCCCTATTCGGCATTGCCTCCTTTCGTATTTGGTAAGAAGCACGTCCGACGTGGACCCGTATTATAGGTCGCATGTACGCATGTTTAATGTATAGAGCACGTGGTGTCGTCGGCCACGACGTTCAGTTTTCACGGCACGCGTGGTGATGGCAGAAGAAAAAGACCCATGCTACGATAGAGGTGCACCCTTGTTTTTTTCCGAGGCTCTTCACTTTAGGAGCTCCATATCACACCCGAAAACTGCTTTTTGAATAAACCGAAAGGGCAGCCCGATGAGCAAACCAATGGACTAGGCATTTAAAAAGAGTCATATTGCTAAACAAGAATGACATTCGGACGATTTTGGGTTAAGGAGCCCCGTTATTCAGAAACAAAAAAGCCAACATGTGCAACCTTTTATCGTAGCACGCGTCAAAAATCGATCGCCCGCGTTGGGAACAAGCTCTCGGTGTCCAGTTCACGGCTGAGAAGAGAGGAGGACCGCGGACCGTAATTATGTATGTATTCGACGTTCCCACTGTATCCTGCGACGATTCGACACCCGCGAGGGCCACACTGCCCGGTTTGGTCATTGTGGCAAGGCATTTTCGTGTCTTTGCTGAGCCACAACGAAGGCGGCATGTAAAAATATGAGATGGGATCTAACTGCTAATTGTATTTAACGCCCCGTGCCGATGACTAGCGATAACGGCGTGTGTGCCGCTACGTACGCCGGTAAAACTCACGGCAAGTAAGCTATTATTGAAAGGGACACCCACTAACACGGCTCATGGCATAATACTGTACCTGAGAACATCGCGTCATCGGACATTTATTTAAGCAAGCCGCACACGGGCGGGAAGATGTCTACGCACTGTTTTTGTTGTCGCGGTAGCAAAACAAAGGCAGTGGAGATGGAGCCACACGCTCCACGGCTCCACGGTAACGCACTACTGCTGCCGCCTTTTTGTTAGTCACTACTTGACGAACTAAGCGACATAAGGGAACCATCATAATCGTCTCCTGTCTCTTCCACCGTCTCTTCTTGTCGCGATACTGGTAACCCTTCTGTCCCTCCAGCCGCTGCCGGTGCTTGGGTTTTAGGAGCACCCGCCCCGTCGACGGTCGGGGCGGTTCTTATTGCTTCCGTGCCGACGTTCCCCAAACTCTGACCGTCGCGACTCGAGGAGAGAGCCTCAAAGTTGAGATCGTCCGAGCCATACTCCGACACAGGAGCTGCCGGAGCCAGCAGAGCTCGTTCCTCCGGTACGGGAGACAAAGCTACCAACGCACTAGCACCCGCATCAACCCCGCACATCATCGGGGGCTCGCTTGAAAAGGAGGAGGGGGGTGGTCCACCAACGCTGTCTTCTCTAGCCTCGCTCGCGGGTTCTTCGTCATCCATCGCAAGAGACAACGGCAGCAACAGAGGACCACCAGTGGTGTGGAGAGCGTCACCGGTTTGGACCGTTGTTGCGCGAAGGTCCTGCCCCCCTCCTTGATTCTCGCTGACCCCTTCTTTTCGTTGCAGCTGGGTCGGTTCATCAGCAGCGGCGACCTCAACCTCAACAACGCCGGACGACGACGATGGTGTCCCTTTTTTATCCGAACCTGCGGGCCCGATATCCCGTCGTTGTTGATCTTCACGATCGCCATCCGTCCCCCGCTGTCCCCGTTCGCCAGGTCGTTGCTTAGCATCGCCGGCAGGTACGTCATTATCCGCCCAAGAATGCATGATATCGTCGTCGCCGGCGCTAGAGTTAAGGCTACCAAGCAGCCCCGACAAGGAAGATCCTTCCGATCCGGGAGGAGAGGGGGAGCGACGACCACCAGGGCTCGTGAGCGAAGAATACGAATTCTTCGACGTGAGCTCTTTGGAGGAAGAGGAGATAGCACTAGACCCGCCCCGTGTTTTTTCGGAGAGTTTTCTATCCTCGGAGGGCTCCCGCTGTTTCGAAATTTCCTGGCCGCTTCCCACAGATGACCCGGCTCCGCTACAAGTCGTGGCGCTTTTCGGCGACCGATGTTGCCCCTCTTTCGCTGATTCGGTCAATGCCGCCTGATTTGGCGTGGAGCTGTGGGTGTCCCTCTTCTCTTCCTCGCCAACGAGCGTCTGCTGTTGTTCCTGCAGCGTACCGACTGCCGTCGGCCTCTCCGTTTCCTTTTCCTCGCACACAACTTCTTGCACCGCCTGGCGCTTGTACGCCTTCCACCGACGTGCGAAGGCCTGAATGTTCACCGTGGCATCCAGTATTCTTGTCGCGTGTTGACGTCGCCGCTCGTTCACCTCGTCCGACGCGCGTTTTTTCCTCGCGGTGCTCTGTATTCTGATGGCTGCATCCGTCTCCGTCGCGCTGACCTGCGTCTCGCGCCTCGCCCGCCACGAGGCAAGCCAGGCTTGCCGGCTGGTTGCACCCTCCTCCTCTTTGCCGGCCTCCACGCGACGACCTCGGATCCCCCGCTGGTGGTGGGTCGCACGCATCAGTCTTTGTATACGCGTCGCCGCTGCGTCTTCGCGCTCTTTCTGCCGCTGCTGCCACTGGCGTCGCTCCTGTTTTTCCTCCGTAAGAGCACTCCCGTCCTCCGCTGTCTGCGCTGTATCTGTGTGTTCTTCTTCCGTTGGCACGCCCTGCACACTACCACCCACAGGAGTGCTGCTCTCGCGGGAGCTGTCGGCGCCGCCCTCTGCCGAACGTCTCAAGGAGGGGCTATCTTGCGCGTCGTCCTCGAAATCGTTGTCGTACGTATCGCTGGGGGGCACACTCCCCTCGCGTTGCTCATCGCCGTCTCCCGAGTGGCCTCCTCGCACCCCTCCGAGCTCGCTTTCTCTGCCTCCACCATCGTTGTTACCACCGCCTATGTCTTCGTTCCGGGACGGCACTAAAACCTCTATTCTATCTGCCATTTCTGGAGATCGATTTTCATTGGCTGCATCAACACTTGGCTCCGTGCACCGGGCGTACCCTCGGTCAGCTGCATAATCCTTTACAGGACTATCCCGTTCTGTTTGACCTTTTCCTTCCTCCCGGCTGTGGCCGCGACTGACATCTGTTAGTTCTTCCGTGTTGGGTGCCTGGTCGGTGCTCACCTTGAACCCGTCGCCTTCATTCCGTCCACGCGTCGTTTCACGTGTCGATAGTAGCACGTTTCCCTCTCCAGCCTCTTCTGGCGGTAGTCGTGGTTCTCGCGGTTCTGCCCTTTTCTCCCGCCTTGTTCCGCACGCTTCACCTGGCAAGAGCTCCACACCGACGGGCGGAGAACCCGAGTAAATATCGTCTGCTGGTCTTGGTTGAGCGCTAGCTCGGCCCCCATCGCCGTCAACGTCACCACCCTGTGGCCTACTACTGTTATTGGGTTCCCATCGTTTCCCATCGTTCCCCGGGTGCAACCGCGTCTGGCCTGACCTGTCTGAGCGAGATGGGCCACCCTCCCTCGCCCCCACCATTAGACCTCGCCCCTCCTCCCTCTCCTCCCCTTTCTCCCCGTCCCTCTCTTCCTCGACCACTCTTCCCACCGCCCCGGCAGTTGATGCAGTCTCGCTCTCGTTACATCTTTCCGCGATGCTGTTGCGCGCGCTGAGCATACCCCCCTGCAATAGTGACATCGGCTCGCCCCCAGGAGCGTCGCTCTCACCGCTCACCGGCCCCTGAAGCTCCTGTGCAGGGCTAGCACACCATCCAACGATGCGTTGCCTAGAAGAAGTTCCCGTCGTTGTTGCGGTAGAAGGTATGTTTGCCGATAACGGTAGCGTTCTGCTGGTGGCAGGGGGCAAGTCGGGGCCGCGTGGCATCCCTGCACTTTCGTCGGTACCACCGTCGTTGCCGCCGTCGGTATCGATCTCCCGTGCTGCTTCAGTCGGAGGTGGTATGGCGGGAGACGACGACGGACGTCTCGTTTTTGTGTAGGGAACTTTCTGGCCGACAGGCAGCCACCGCAACAACGGCACAAAGCAACCCTGTGTTGCAAACCGAGGTCGGGTCAAGTAAGACAGCACCAAGTGTGAAATGAGCCGTACGTGGAAACGCTTGAGGGTCGTTGAAAACCAGAGACGGACGCCGTTTTTATAACCACCTGGGCAGCAAAACAAGCTATACATAATCGTACATTTTTGATCCGCGATTAAATATCAAGTAGAGCACCTCAGGTCAAAACATCCGGCAGACGCAGTCAACCCAACGCAATGGGCCAAAACATACAAAAACAAAATCCCGATGTGCAGCAACCACACCCTCACCTTTGTCGCCAGGCGTGCCCGTTCAGCCTCCACACGTCGTTGCAACGCTGCCTCTTGCACGACTACTTCTACCTCGTGCATTTTTTTCTCCCAGTCTACGCTATTTCGAGGGAAGCCACCCGCTTCCCCTCTTTCCCCCCGTGCGTTCGCGGCCGCCGCTTTGACTGGTTGCTCGAAAAATCGGGCTCTGTACTCCGACGCGAGTTCAGCTTTCGGCGTCAGCCGCACGATGGGAGGGGGGGGGCGAACAACCGCCGGTCCTCCCCCCCCTTGACCTTCGCGTCCGGTTGCAGGGACTTCGTCGTCATCGTTGTCGTCGTCGTCGTAGTTGTCATCGGCGGCGGCGGATGGAAACAGGACGAATATCTACGTTCCAGAGGAAAACGTCGTCGGGGGCAGAACGGGAAATTGGCGGATGTTCAGGGATGGGAAAAAGGAATGTAGGCGTGAGTTACTTACAGCTGCTCGCAGGTGGCAGCTGTCTTCTTTTACGTGCACGGGGGTGGTTTGCTTTGTGTCGAGGATGTTTTGTGTCAAGCATCGGAGGACTAGCAGTACTGGCAGAGTAGTTGCCAGCAAAGGCCATGTGCTTCAGTTGAGGGGGGGGGCATCGCAATAGAGCAGTGCCTTCATAGGCTTGAACAACTCAGTGTCGATACGAAGCGGGTGCACGTGAATCCTCACCATGTCCGTAACCCCCAAGCCCACCGAGGCCAGCAAACTTCTACCCACAGAAGAGCGCAGAAAAAGGGTATCTCGCGACATTTTCTCGAGGTAGTTGACTCCTCGCCAGCAGAACGCTCGTGGCTGCCATAATTGCTGTCGCCATTCCTGCAAAATAAGAGCAGGTACGCCACCGGGCCAAACACTTTTTGGTTGTTGACGCCGACATGCCCGATCCCCGAGATCATTGGCCCAAACCGGGAGCGATGTTCGATGACGCACTGCGAGCGCCCTGAACCAACCGTGCTACGAGCGAGGGTGAGGTAATGAGGGCTTTGTCTGGCGACAATGTGCTGTGTGACCAATGCAGCGAGGTGTAAGCGTTTTACTGAAAACACCCATCTCATCCAACACGTCTTCAGTAAACTTCACTGTTAACAGCATACTTCGTGTTTTCCTACAAAAGACAGATCGCTGTCTCCGTCTTCAGTCGCTGACCGTCGAGCTTAAACAATCGTATTTCCCACCATAATAGGCAAGATGGCACGGCGACAGCAGCAGCAATACTAGAGACGACAGAACACGATCGACCGCTCACCACTACCGCCCGAACTACGTCAAGAGAGGCGCCGCGGAGGCCCACCAAAGCGGCGACCAGCCCAACCGCATCCGTGTCGCGCCCCCGATGCCACTGGAAAGCTTGCAGGGCTTGCTCCACTTCGGTCAGTCTCGACTCCCGCAGGCTCACGGAGCGAAGGACCTGTCGTTGTTCGTGGCGGGCGCGGGTATGGTACGGGTGCCGGGTGGTTCCACGGTCAGTCTGCTCGCACGATACAATAGTAGAACGCTTCCCAATTGAAGCATTTTATACTTATGTACAGTACCGGTGGCATGAACCTGCGTGTCCCCACACATTTGTTGTTTAGGTCGAAAATTCGCAAAAAAACTGAACCCCCCGAACATGCATTTGATTATCGCGAGCCCTTCTAGGCTGGACCAGCCCGTAGACTTGGGCTTCCTTTTCCTTGTTTGTACGCTCCTGTACCCTGTTCTTACTTACCGTAGGGGGCGTGCGCAGCTATATACAACCTCGATGTTGCACGAAAGATGGCAAAACGACGGAGGAACCGTGGGGTTGATTTCGGGTGCGTGGTTCCGGATAATATATACGTACCTTGATTGTGGCGGCCCTGTAGTCGAGAAGAAGACGTATTTGCCGCACCAGCTCAAGGTGCACGACCTCGTCGCTCGTCGGGACGCCTTCTTTCCCTCTCCCGGGACCCGGATCCGTAGTGGCATCGACCGCGCCCGGCCTCGCGCTCCCACCAAGGTACGTCGCCGCTATGTACGCCCGATCGGGTTCCGGGATCTTCAGCTCTCGCCACAGTGTCTGCAAGCGAACCGCCATCCTCCAAACGACGCCCTCCTCCGCCGCTCGCCTCGCCGCCCTTTCTCTCGACGCCTCCAAACCGTCAGGATACTTTCTCTGCTGCTGCTGCTGCTGCTGCTGCTGCTGCTGCTTGTTGATGGTGGTGCTAGTGTTCGCCGTGCTGCGACAAGCACCGCGTCTGCTGCTGCTTCTGCTGTTATTGTTACGTGCAGATTGCTGTGTTACTGGAGGCGGCCGCTGGTGGTGTCCCTCCCACTTCCCCCGCCGTTCGAGCGGTCGACGCCTTGCCCGGGCCGGGGACAAACGAACCGCTGTCGTCCTCTTCGTAGGTAGAGATCCACTGTGATTAGCGGTGGTGGTATTGGTGGTGCTTTTTCTTGCACGCATGTTGCCGTGGAGCTCGCGAAAGTAATTGCCCCAGCCTTCTCTTGAAGCTCCAGCGAACGGACCGATCGGGAGGTTACAGATCGCCGAGATGCTGAGGTTTCGTAGAGGGGGGGAGCGGGGCGGGGGGCGGGGGGAGATCGGAA
>JAYJME010003554.1:0-11970 GCA_036873775.1 Costaria costata | reverse complement strand
AGCACGTACCGTAGTGGGGAGGAGGGAGAAGAGCCTGCTTAGTGACCCCGGATCTGACGTACGGCTAGGGAGGGAGATGGAGAAAGACGAGCGAAGATAATAAATGGGAAGATAAAAAAAAAAGGAAAAAAAAAGGAGGAAGTTCAGAATAAAGGTCCAACAACAAGAAGTAAAAACGTAAAGGAGAGGCAGGGGAGCGGCAAGCCCCCCTGATCTCAGAATGTCAAACCATGATTCACAATAAGACATTGCCAACGATAAACAATGTCCAAATAGTTTCACCAGTGTTACAAAAGTACGAAACGTTCTCAAAGAACACTACGGGCAAACTACGAAAGAAAGTACTCATAGCCCACAAGACATACAACCATTCACTTTCCCAATTTCATCATATGATATATATATATGCGTATCTTACCACCCGCATAACGTATCACTATAATATGCTCAGAAGAATCCCTGAACGATATGTCGACTGCACCAATTGTGCGGATCCTATCCACCTAATATACCATCCTATTAACGAACCACTAACTATTACCGTTTATATCGCATGAGCAGTATTCTCTTAGATAACGCGGCAGGAAAATCACCATGATCTCTGTGATCTCACATTCCCCCTTCTTAGTACGATTTCAGAATATAATCATGCCATCCTATGAAAATACAAAACCAAAACTCGATTTTCTTACTCATCATTCATCATTTTGCCACACCAAATTGGCATTTTTCCAGGGGTCTATACCGTTCGGTTTCCGTATCGGTTCGGTGCGGTTAAGTGCGGTTATCCGCACCGCGCCGCAACGTAGGAATGTTTCCCTCTTGAAAACCGCACCGCACCGCACCGTACCGCACCGTACGATTTACGATATCGTAAAACCGCACCGAACCGCACCGTAGGTTTTCCTGTTTCTCAAAACCGCACCGCACCGCACCGTGAGAATGAACACCGCACCGAACCGCACAGTAAGATTTCTGATTTCTGAAAACCGCACCGAACCGCACCTATTTTCGATATATCAAAACGCACTGAACCGCACTGTAGGACATGAAACAGCACCGAACCGCACCGTCGTAGAGGGTTGACGACATCATACAACAACTTTCTTTACTTTCTGGGGTATATATAGTGCGTGTTTTCGTATCGGTTCCGTGCGGTTAACCGCACCGCGCCGCACCATAGAATGTTTGGCCTGTTGAACACCGCACCGCACCGCACCGTACGATTTACGATATCGTCAAACCACACCAAACCACACCGTAGGTTTTCCTGATTCTGAAACCGCACCGCACCGCACCGCACCGGGAGAATAAAAACCGCACCCAACCGCACCGTAGGATTTCTGATTTCTGAGAACCGTACCGAACCGCACCGTCTGATTTTTATTTTCAATAAACCGCACCGTGTACGGGCGGATAGCTGTGAAGGACCCTACACTTTTTTATATGTACCAGGACAGGTTTGAATGAATTAAATTACGCGGGCGAAGCCCGCGCAATTTTTTGGGAACCCTGCTTTTATTGCTCGAACGGTTTTTTGTTGCGCGCTCGTGCCATTTCGGATAGAGTTGTGTGGTGTTTGTTGTCGTCACAATGTCTCTTCGAAATTGTATTCAAATTCAACAAGTTTTCTGCGTTGGATTCCTTGGGTTCCTTAGCGTTCCATCCCCGGTAGTGTGAAGTTTGATGTGTCTGGTAATATCCATTTACGGTAAGGAATACATAAACAAGAAAGCCAAAAAACATCCTTTCATTTGCAAATACAACAGTATCGGCCCTCTCATAAGAAAACAGATTTTAAGAAATCTAGTCTAGAATTTTTAAAATGAATAAATGAAGTATGTAGCCTAGGCGCTCGACGTAATAGAAATCAAGAGGGACGATGCGGCAAATGTACATACAATAACACCAGGCCTGGGTCCTCTTCCTCCGTCGCCGAAAGGGCGAGTTGGTGAAGTTTGATGAAATTCAACGAGCGGGGAGACTGTGTAGTCTAATGCGCAACAAAAACGGAGGCAAGACTCAGCGGGGAGAAGGAGCGGTACCTGTGAAAGGGACGACACATGTAAAACAATTCTCACGAGTTGATGAGCTGGAAACAAAACGTGCTGAGAAACAAAAGTTTGAAGCACTAATTGTGGATTCGTACCCCAGGGCACAGTCTGCATGACCGCAGTGGGTACAACGATTTATCAATATTTTAGGAAAGTCTGCCTCTTTCTCTGCGCAACTTCTGGGACATCGTACAGACTCGGGTCTTGTATATTATTACACCACCACTGTGCCTTGTGGGTCCATACATACGCAATATTTGTTGTGGCCAAAAGGTCGACACGTAAAGACGTGGGAAGGCTGCCGGAGGGCCAGCGGCTCTACTGGAATAGGCAAAAACGTTCCTCGCCTAATGATGTTCTGCAGATGGCCCATCGATTGCCAACGTGGGCACTATTGAAACAAGAAATATATAGGCCTGGGTCGACACAGCATTGAAGCCGGTCGCCAAAGCGCATTGAAGGTGGTTCTTCCAGCCCCTCATTCCTTCCGACCTCGGCGCAATCAATACTGTTGTTCGCCGTGACGCCCGTAGCACGCTCTTGCTTGCTCGCATCGACATCGCCCAAAAATTGCAACTCATGCCAATATCTATGTCGTCATCATCACTTGACTAACCACCGACGCTTCCGGCCCCCAGACACTCATGTGGAATCTCCACCTTTGCAGGGAGTGCAGGTCTGGATGGAGCCATACCATCGTATCTCCGTCCCGCATCACACCGATGGCTGCTTGCCTCTCGCTACTGGGCAACGAATTCTGATCTGTTGCTGGTTTCATTGCATGCATCTGGTTCAGCGATTGTTGGGAAATTGAAACGGTCCGCGCAGTTCTAGGCGTCGAGCGGCGCCTTTCTGTTGACAATCTTGCTGGTGTCTTGGGCTGCCCTCCAGGCGATCAGCATTGAGCAGACCACCAACCGTGAACACATCTTAATCCTCCAACCCACATGGAGCAAACATAAATTAACGGATTCAGTCAACGTCGGCATTCCACTTTATGGTGAAATGCTCGAATTCGTGTGTTTCAATCGCACAGTGATCGAGGTAGTGCAAAAACCTCGAAGTCAAGTCTGTCCTCCTCCGCTTGCGTATGAATATTCGTGTTCTTACGCTCGCCTGGTTGTGAACCCTGCAATCGAGCGAAGCAACGACAAGGAATCCGATGATGGCCAGCGGCAACATGCAACGAAGTGAGACCTGGTTAATACCTGAGGTGGCATGTATATGTTGTATATTACAGGTCTGTACGCCGAGAAAGTTGTTGGGTATGGGGGTCTACCGTGCACTCAATATGACCTCGTTGACAGTCCCCCATCGATTGCTTCTACGATAGCCCCCCCCGAAACCAGCGTTTTTCTTTAACGAACGTTTTTTTTGGCTGCTCGACACGAGAAAGGATGCTATGAAAACAACATCTTCCTATAAGTTTTTGTTTGCGATGGACAATCGAACGATGAAGTGGGAGTGGCCAGGGGCACCGTATTTCAGGAGATACGGCCGGGAGCTGGTTTCAAAACCGGCGATTTTGATAAATGAAGGTGGGGGGGGCTATAGTAGAACGACTCCATCTCAGTCGGCAAGTCGTGACCTTCGCCGTCTTCGTCGTCGTATGACCCTGGGTCTTGTAGCATCTCTGTATTGTTCATTTCACGTAACGAGAATGAGCGTTTCACTCCTTCAGAATGGTTTGATAATCGCTGATGCCAGGCTACGAAGTTGTACCTGGCGCCGGTGCTGGTGCACCGATGATGCTTGCCAATTTACTGTAGGGTGTGGTGCTCTCCTCAAATTGTTGGGCTTGGTGGATCCCACCGATCGCTCCTTACCTGATCGTCCACCACCTGAAACATTGGCGTAGGGGGGAAAATTCGAACTTCAGCATTATGCCAACGAAACACGAAGAGAGGATACATGACGTAGTAGTAGCAAAATATGTATGTCGACAGTCAATAATCTCAATGCACACATGCTGCGCAAGAGAGGTATCATAAAACAAACGGAATGGTGACCGATTGCAAACGTGCGCCGTCAATGTAAATACCCGATCGGCATATTAACGGTAACTCTATACCAGGTATATACTACACACCCCACCGCTGGCATACTTAAACGCTCAATACATCTCCGCCGCTCGTTCGCCGCAAACGCCATGGACGGGTGTAGGACTACAGCAGTAGGAGCATGTGTTGGCATGGTCTACGGATGTCACCGAAGCTCTCGTGGAGCCGAAAGGGGCCACTGCTCCAGGAGATACGTACGTGCCGTCCGCACCCGCAACGTATGCCAGAATAATACCGGCAGCGTATATAAGCTTATGCACACCACCCCGGCTCGTTCGCCGCCAGTACTTCATACGGGAAGATGACCAGCACCGGTGTGTTGGCCTTGTCTAGGGTCATCCTCGAAGTGTTCATGGAGTGGACATATGCCCGTAGCCCAGAAGATGCGTGCTTGACGTGTGCATAGACAGGCAGTATAGTTAGTATTTTACCTCTATCATCACCGGTTATGTGTACATACCAGACACACACTTATGTTCATTTCCTCCATTTTTGAAACGCACACACGTCGGGCGGGCAACGAACTCGCAGAGGTCCTGGCTCGGTCTATCTAGGGCGAGGAATCTATCGTGGACTCAAAACGATGTGGTTTATACTCGTAGTCCATATGGTAGTACCCACCAACGGCAATATACTGACAAACACAGCCTGTGCATGCGACAGGCGTATGTCTTCTTGGGCACTAGCCTGTGTTGGCTATACGATAGCATCCATGACAGTCCTACTGAAGAACAGACCAACGTACACCCGCGAATCCTTGGCCCGTACACAGTACGTGAGACTAACCACGTACAAGATACGCGCGGCGAACGATAACCAGTGGTGTATACCAGTACTGTTACAAATGTACTAAATAGTGCGTCTAGGTATACCCTCGTACTTCGTATCCTATCAATGATACACCAACATATTTATATTTAATAGTACACTGGCATACATCGAGTCTACTCGTACAGGCGGCAAGTACGTGTTTCGTGGAGTATCTGCCCGGCTCGGCTCCACAATAGCTTCGATGATAGCCCTACACCAGGTCCAACGCACTCTTGCTACAGAGTTTAGACATTTGCCGTCCAAAGTGTATGCGGCGAACGAGCGGCAGTGGTGTATTTAGCATTGCCGTATAGAAATATACCAGGTATTATATACCAGATACGAGGTACCAGACCTTACCACGGGGGCGAAGACGCGTGCTGTACGAGTGCAAGAAAGTGTGTGCTGTACGAGCGCAAGTATATAGTAAGTGTGTGCTCTATAGGTATACGGGTACGAGTACAAGCATCCAAACCGAGGACGGACGCGTCTATGTTATACTCCAGGTATCAGGTACAGTAGCATCTGGTATACAAACAAACACAACTTTCAATACTGGTACGAGTAGCTCAAGTCAGCAACTTATCACACTCTCTCACCTCTCACATAATTGACACGGGGACGCCTTGTTGTAGAGGTCGAGGAACTACGAGAGGCACACGAAGACAGGGAGGAGTCCGCCAGCGAGGGCGTTGCGGTCCAGTGTATTCGAATGGATACAAGGAATCGTCGGAGTACAGTAGAGCCGCGGCGAACGACGATTCTTCGACCCATGTACGCAGTGCGTTTCCCGTTACCCTGCAGTCGACCACCTTTTTGACGCCGGCGATCAATGGGGACATGGCGTGCACTGTGCGATATGCGGTCTTCCCAGCAGAACACAGGAGTACAGCGGCCGAAGTAACAACAGGACTCGTGCAGTCGTAGTAGTTCTAGCAGAAATCATGCTGCGTGGGACCGCTCCGCAGCTCCGCCGGGTTGTGTCGCTGGTAGCACTTCACTTCGAACGTCGTCTACGATGTCAACCTTGCCCTCTGGATGTTGTCATCCTGCTACTCCTGCAGCATGTGCCCTCTCTCTGCTGCGTGTTCTCTGCTCTCTGTCATTGCTGCTGTTGTGCACTGTGCACGCATAGTATGCGGCGCAATGCTGCCTTGGTGGCGAATCTTATTGGCCAGTGCAACATAGAAATTCCCGATGCAACGTAAAACATGATGCTTTGAATGGCTAATGCAACGTAGGACCGGTCCCGGTACCTTTTTTACTCACCACGATATTTTGAAAAACAAAACTCTCTGGAAATACAAAATATAGTATCTGGTTCATCGCTGATCGCATCCTATTCATATGTTTGCATGAGTGATGGATAAAAAATAATCAGTAAAGAGCCCGTCTACTGTAATGACCCCATAATTTACCAAAAACAAATGATATCCTCCTGATCTGACATTGCAGTATTCAAATAGTGTCGTACTAGAAATCCCAAACAAACGATAGACTAGTATCGGCAACAACGAAAAATCACTTTATGATCTGGTCTTGTTCTTTCCGTATCTGCCTGCTGGCCTGCCGAACAATGTACAATGTTCATGACAGGAGAGGGAGGCAGTCGACGTCCGTATAACGCACGCCCATGGCAGCAGTAGGTTCTACATCGTTCGTTATTACCTAACCAAGCAGTCGGTATACGAGCGTATACATATGCGCTTGTTGGTATGTACTCACGACACTTTTGGCTTGTATCAACACAGGTCGTTTGCATTTTGGTTGGAAGAAAGCAGGTGGTCCAAAGCATGGAGGCGTTTATTGATGAACGAACATGCACGCGTGCAATCATGATAATCAACAGCGCAACCAGACGAGCGCGAGCAACAGACAAACGGAGCGCGAGCGACGAATAGGCCTGCACGCATTGATCAAGCACATATCTCCAACGCCATAAGGATAAAACAGGTGGAGCACCTTCGGCAGCATTCTTACTTTACAGCATCGAGCCCAGGTACAAAGTACAAATATGGCCAAGCATATACCATGTGTAGGCGATAACAAAACATGTGGATGTGGTACAAGCAATGATCCAAGTTTCGTATTTTTGCAAGCACTCTGATCTCTCTGGACCGCACGTCAATAAATTTCGCCGAGTTCACCATGAAACAGGAGGGTTCATTCCTCAGACCCTAAAGGTTACACTCAAAGGACCCGGCTCGATACATGTCTGAGGGTGGCTGACCTTCTGCATTCTGTTCGTGAAGTGCCTCTTGTGCAGGAGGTAAGATGTCTCGGGATCACACCAGGTTGTGGTCGATGGGGGCCGACAGGCAGGGTGAAGGATCAACAAATCCCCAGACATAGATAGCGAGCACGACGGGCAAGGCGAGGCGCAAGATCCCGGGGCTGGTTGTACGGGTATTGCTAATCACTTGGCTTTGAGTTTCATATCTCTTTTGTCTCTGTGGCATTGACTAAACACTAGGCCGATGCCCGAAGACTCTATCTGTAGGCTTTCTACGGGCATACGATGGCGTCCCTGTCTCGGGGACCCATCCTTTAATCCCCATTGTTTCAGCAAAGAGCCCCGTACGGCCTCGACCCCTACTCTCACAATGGACCCTATTCGTAGCACTGGTCTCGGCAGTCGCTACTCGTCAAAGTATTAACCCCTGGCGTCGCCCTCGCTGTAACATGTCATGTGTGTACGTAGACAATATTTACATTTAATTTATTTGCCCCAAGCGAGGCGATCTCCATTTCTTCCCAATGTATGTTGTCATTTGTGCGGATTATTTTTGTTCTATATCGTTTTTGTAGATAAAAGCACGAAACTGGCGCCGATTTGGGGACGGACGGGAGCTATGATGGCAGCCCCTAAATGGTAGGTCCATCGTCTGATATTTGTGTCCGACGGCGTACCGAATTCGTTGAGCTTGCTGATGGTAGGCGTCGAACTACATATCGAGCTTCCCAGTGGAAAATCTACCGTCATGGCTAATTTCTCTATGCAAATTTGCGCACAGCAACACTCGCCAGACAGCAGCAGACAGATGATTGTTTGCGCACGTCAACCACTCCACAAGTACGAATCTTCTCCGTACCAAAACAACAGGGCTCACTGATCCCATCATAATATGCCGAGGGTCCAAAAGGCAGATGTTCCAGACCTCTGTGTCTTGTCTTCTCCTGGTGTTGGTCGCTCGGAGTCGCGACGAGCACACGAGCACTGCAGCTTGGACCAAACGTTGACCCCACCCTTACATCCTTACACTCTAGTCGAGTTGTGTCGATTCTAGGTTTGTTAAGTTGCCAAACGTAGGTACACCTTTGTTTTTCAGCCATTTATAGGTATCCAACATCATTTGATTGTCTACTAGGCGTGCTTTTGTATTGACCGTATTTTGTTGAATTTGGTTTGCACTGCCAACGCAGTAGCTTACTGCAGTTAGGAGTTTAACAATAGTAGGCGTCTGTCACTCTCCTCATGCCACCAACAATTTTAATTATAACAACAAAAATCACAGTATTAGCAATCACCTAGAGCAGTACCTGGCATACAATGGTAAATACAACTTCAATTAAAAACTTACCTGGTGTATAATATGAACATATTGCAATGTAAAGTATACTATATTTACACTGATTGGCGTGTGAATCAATCCAAGCACCCGCCCATATAATCCCTTCGAAGAAATCGAGCATTGCTGGTGATTTGCGCATCAAGTTTTGTTTCTTCGTCTTTTAGCAGGGACACATTGTGCTCCCATTACGTTCGACATTTGTGAGTAACAGGCGAGCTATCGTTTGCCGGGCATGATCCTTCTTGCGCGAAGCACCATTTAGTTTTTTTTATTTATCGAAGAGATTAATCGGGAAGCACCACTTTTTTGCTTTGGATAATTCGAAGAAACAACGAACAAAAAAACATTCAGGACCGATCCTGAATGTATACGGCAAACTCGAGAACAAACGAAGAGTTTGAAAAAAACAAACACACACAAATTGGCGAGGCTGTCGCATTTCACGCGAGAGGTCCCGACACAGTTCATCCGTGTATCTCAGCCTTGATCTCAGTCTTGACAAGCTCCACTCTCCAAGAAAGGATGCATGCAGCCCCGGAGATTTGGTGCCATCTCGTTTCCTGTATGGCGAGTTATCATCGACCGCGCATGACACTGCGCGCGCAAAACACGACTCTTGTTTCAGGATAAATAGAAGAAATTAATCGAAGAAATAAGAAGAAAACTACATCCAAGGACCGATCCCGAAAACAATAATTTTCCCGTTGGCAATTAAGAGCCGAGAGTAGGCTGAGAGGTCAGGGATGTGTCAACGCGGGCCTCCGAAGTAGAGGAGACAGACGTAATAAGGTTTACTTACTGTTGTATACCTGGCATCTACATTATTCCTGTATACCCGGTATACCTGGTAACACACAACACGTTGTACGTTGTGTGAGCACTGCTGCTGTACATTGATTGTCGTCGCGGTTAGTTCAAGGTCGCCGATGTGGTCGCCCAGTGGGCAGGCGCCAATATACGGTACGGTTGGCCAACGTTGTTTTCGGCAATGGTCTTGGGCTCGTTTTCATTGAGCATTGCCTTGTCAGCGGCAAACACGTCCAGTCACCTTCGTTGGCGTCCAACGGTGGCTTGGGGAGAATAGTGAGCCCTACGTGTGCGGTCTTCGAACCAGGCGCTGGGGCCAAATGTATAGATAGGCGACCACCTGCAGAGTAAAGTGGAGGAGGGAATGCATATATATATTTTGTGACTACTCGGAACATCGCGCTCGACCAGGACGCTGCGGTATGTAATGTCTTCTCACCAAAAAAGCGCGTCGACACCGGCCAAATGTATGGGCGACCACCTGCAGAGTGACGTGGAGTAGGAAATGCATATATATATATTTTGTGACTACTCAGAACATCGCGCTCGACCAGGACGCTGCGATATGTATTGTCCTTTCACCAAAAAAGCGCGTCGACACCGGCCAATGGCCTTGGAATCAACACTTTTTAGCGGTACGATGAACCCGCGAAACGTACGTGTATACAGAGGTGAGGTAATCGGTTGAACGGGGCGGCGGGGTTGTGCCACCCTCGATACAAAGTGAAGTGATATTTTTTGCAAACCTCGATGCGATGCTGGGTATCAGGTGACTCGTCAAAACACACATGACGATTGCACAGTTACGAGCAGCGCAACTCCGGGTATACCTACGGGTATCTTCAAGCAGTAAGCATATATTGTGGATAGCAAGTTTTTTTTGCGCCTGAATACGCCTGTACAGTGGCGAGAAATTGTGAATAACGAGCTACGTTAGTGTCTTAGGATGAATGTGCCCACAGGAGCGTCCGTACAGGTCGAATCAACAATTTGAGGCCGACGTGTGGGCAAAAGGGAGTCTGATAGAGGAGGGGGGTAGGGGTGCACTCAATTCCCGCATGGCCGTAGTCGTATGACCATAGACCCTCGGATCCCTACTATGCCGGGATGGAGCATGTCGGGTTTTCACCGACCAGGCAGACATTTTTTGCACCTTAAGGGCGAAGCGTCGTGACGTGTTCGACGAGTCGTATGAAGGTTGAACTGCATCCTACTAAGAACCGCTTGTAAGCGAGACTTGAGCGCATTGTGCCTACCTTCTTGTTTATGGGTGGCAGCGATCAATGAGCTGTTTGCTTTCCGGTGTAGCCACTCCAGAGACAGCAATGGGTTGCTGTTGTGGTTCTCACATTAACTCAAAATCGAGAGTCCGTGGTCCCAGAAAGTTGCTGGAGCCCTAGGGAGACCCGAAAAACTATAAATTATCGAAATTTGGTCTGGAAAGTATGCCCCTTTCCCACCTGAAACGCAAGAGACGAAGAACGCACACAACAGAAATTAAATCAACGAGCAAACTGAACAAACATGACCGCGGGAATCCACTCAACTACAGCGTAGAGCCCCGCCCGTTCCCGCAACAAACCAACTCGTGACGGCCGGCTACAGCGGTTGCTGTCTGGAGTGCTGCCTGCACCATAAAAAACGCACGGTAGTCGTGAACGCAGAGTGGAACACGTCTGCTGTCTGGAGTGTTGTCAGAGTGACGACGCCCTGGCATGCAATGAAAAACGAGCAATGGAACCAGAAACAACCATAAAAATAGTAACTATCACCACGTCATCCCGACCTGTCTCACACATTGGAGTACAGCTACCGCATCCCTGATAATTGCGGGGGGTCGTTCCCCATAAAGGGTATAACAACGCGTACCAACACAACAAACACCAGTGACGAAGTACTAGCTAGTACTGCTTCCTCGCAAAAATCCAGTGTAAACGATGATTGCTGTTCTCGTGATGGTGTGCACACCGGTCGTGGGTCTCCATGTGCTGTCCTGGTGCCGTTCTCGCTAAACGCCTCATCGCCTTAGCCCACTCGGCCCCCTCCTTTGCACTTGCTCTCGTTCCCACTCAATTTCAGTCCAGTCGGTCCCCCTCCTCCCACGTCTCAAAATCAAAATACTCCTCGCAGCTTTGCGGTATTGATCTGAAAAACAGCAAATCTCGTTCAGGGTGAGTTCAATCCGTCTCTTCCCCGTCCGTCGACGCTCAGTCTCTTTCCTCCTTCGTCGTCGAATCCAACCTCCTGACGGCACAGTCCCCTCTGCGCAAGCGTAGATCGTGCCTTAGTTTGGCATACGTGGCTCCTGTTTCCGCGCACGGGCATCCCGATTGGGCATTGCTGCTAGCCCGCTGTTGATTAAACTAATGCGCGAAATCGTGGGTGTCCGTGCCTGGCGCACCAAGTACGACCCAACTCTACCTCCACGCCTAAGCCTCGCGGTCACACGCAACAACAAGAAGGTATCACTCCTTGAGGGTGAGTCCGGCCTTACACCCGCCAGGGAGGCCTACCCCACTCGCTACAAGCCTGATAGGGCATGCCTCGCGGTATGACTTGCCGAGGCGGCGAGGGGAACGGGTATTATTATGTAACTTCCTCGTGTGGGCCTTACCATATTCACCCTACGTGATTACAAAATTCCCCCTAGTACGGAGTTAGGGTTCT
>JAYJME010003553.1:0-11971 GCA_036873775.1 Costaria costata | reverse complement strand
CCCCACACTTTGCCTTGAATGCATGCTATGGTCTGCATCCACGATAGCCCCCCCCCCCCCCAAACCAGCAAGTTTCTATAATTAACGTTTTATGGCTGTTTCACACAAGGAAGGATGCTATGGAAAACCTATCTTCCAATGTTTTCTTGTTTGCGAAGGACTATCGAACGATGACGTCGGGGTGGTCAGGGGCTCCGTATTCCAAGAGATACGTCCGGGAGCTGGTTTCAAAACCGGCGATTTAGATTAAATAAAAGTTGGGGGAGCTATCGTAGAACGACTCTAAGGGCTCCTTGTTTCTACGCACATCACATCCCCCTCGAGGCGAGTAGAGAGTGCAATATGTGCTCGCCATCGCTGAGACGTACCAGAGCCACATGTAGTGCAGCCTCAAGCCAAACATCGAACAGCAAGGCAATAGCAGGCATCTTCGCAGCCCGTTCGGGGGTGTAACATAATCCCGAGTACTCACCATCCCATCATCGGTACGCTAAAGAAGTAGCATGCGTTCGTGGTAATATCGGTTACCTGCAGGAAATCACCTTAGCTGGAACGCCGAAGCTTTCGAGAAAGCTCAACGTAGCACTCAGTGATCGGACGCAATTTGTAGCTACGTGAAGCCCATGCACGAAAGGGTTTTAGAATCTGTCTGAACTCTTGCAGTTAGAGCTCGACGAACAACGCGCCGGCAGTCGCCCGCGCCAGACGAAAACCGTACTTTGTTACTCGGAGATACCCTGTCTCGCAGTAGTGGCTTGAGGCGGGCGCCGATTTTCAACGGCAGTTTACCTCAATGTGCAACAAGCGAAACTACTTTGTATTTGGTTGCAATCACACCGATCCTTGGTTTCGGTGAAGGTTCTTGATAGCTAAACTTTTCCATGGCCGTGGGGCTATTTTCTTTGGCCTTGACAAATATTGTGTAAGAGCACCGGATGAGCCCGGCTTCCCGTATTGGCACACTCCGAATTGATTCCATCATCTAGGCCCTGATTGGGTCATCAACAAGCGATAGGGTGGGCGGCCGTTGACGGAACAGGGCGCGTGCCACGTTGACGTATGGCAATCCCTTGCCGAAAAATGTGTAGCAAAGCCTCGAACATCTTTCGTGAATGTGATCTTCGGTTTATATTAGCTTTCCATCCTCGCCCATATGGTGAACGTGTCGCTACTTTGGAGGCTTTCGACCTTCTAGACTCTCCGTGTACTCCTAGTGTTTGTAGAATCCCCCTTGAGTGGCTATCCTCGAGGGATCAGTCAGTTTCGGGATAGTGATCGTTAAGGTGGGCATCTACCCAGGAGGCTACCATCTCTCGCCTATTCGTCCTCATCGTCAGCGGCACCTTTTGCGTGGCTATATCGCAAGCATTACGACGCAAAGATCATGACGCATCCCAACCCCAGACCCATGCTGCACAGAAGGCGGCAGCAGTTTCCACCGAATCCCGCAATCAGCGTGCGTAGTAGCGACAGGGTTGAGGTGGTGCTTCTGCGTTTAATGCATTGACATCAACAAACTAACGCATACATTCCTTGTGTGTGCTTTGGACGTATGGTACTCATCATACACGTTCACACACACGACTTATAATCTGGAATCGGCACAAAAAACAAATATCACTCGTACGCAGATTTGAAACAAACAACTACCCTGAAATATACCCACGCTGCTCCATATACAGGTCTCGCGTTGGACTACCGCATGTCCCAACGAGTAGAAGTGTACACGGTTGAACCTTAACAAAACTGATGGAAAATTTAGATACGCGCTAAAGCATAAAGACCCCTTAGTGGGCACGCAAATTCCCAGCAGTATTCAGGGATTCAGTATAAAAGATATAAAAGTCTATCGGAAAACGCGGACACATTGTGACAGTGCCAGCTGGCACAAGCGTAGCAAAATCTGTTGTGAGGCAGCGAGGCTACCCGTCCAAGTACATGTACGTTAACTACTAACACACACATGGTGCTACTGGTTAGGGGAATAATATTTGTTTTGGACAGGTCACCGCCCCCCCAGGAACCCCCCCCTATATATATATATATATATTATATAAGTTGGGTTGGCGTCGGTTGGCAACGACGCTCTGAAACACGCCAGTCACTGCGTGAGCTGGACAACCAGGATACCGTTTTATTTTTGTTATTGTTTTTGGCGGCCACCATGATGGTCATCGAGTTAGATCACATTGTGCAGGGTGTAGAACCCTAATTACGCACAAGGCGAATGATCGCATCACGTAGTGTTAATATGGTAAGGCACCCACGGGGCAGTTACATAGTAATACCCATTGCTGCCACTAAAGCGGCCACACCAGAAAATAATGCAACCCATTGGTCGCTGTCATCCACAAGCAAGAAAGTAGGCACATGGTGCTAACGCCCATTTGACGAGCGGTTTTTGTAGGATACAGTTCACCCTTCATGCGACGCGTCAAACACCTAACGGCGTTTCGCGCTTGGTTCTAGCAATGTCTTCCTGGTCGGTGAATCCCCGACCTGCTCCGTCCCGGCGTAGTAGAGATGCGAGAGTATGTGGTCATACGACTACGGCCGTGCATGATATGAGTACACCCCCCCCCCCTCCCCACCTGGAATTAATGTCGACGACCTGTGTCGTGTCGGCAACATCCGGTCGCACTTCCGCCACATTGGTACTCCTCTTCTGGTCAGGATTCCTCCACATGATGCCTACAGTTTCCCGTGCGACCCGTCTTCACCGTATTCAAGCCATCGTTGAGGCTTCCAGCCATCATTGAAGAGTGACCGTATTTTTCGTAGAACACTACGGCTGTTTAGGCAACCTCATCGACTGCAACTTCTGTTGCCCGGTATAGCCCCTTGTCCTTGACCAACACTGCCAACATTGCGTTTTTGGGCAGGCTAATGAGCGCAACGAACACGCCAAACTAATTGCTGTCTGCGCACACCAACTTCGATGACTCTCCATTATCAACTGGGCCCCGATCTACTGCCATACATACCTTCGGAGATGTAGCCCCCCCCTCCACCCCCCCCGTGGACAAGATCTCGCTTTAGCCATCGACGTTTGCAAACATTGTTCTTGCCATAAATACCACACCAATATGACCAGGCCAGCAGGTTCACTTAGTAGATTGCCTCTCTCCACTTTAATATAACCCGTGACACGTAAGAGGCATACCTTCAAGTCTCATCCATCGCATGGCTGGATATATCATGGATTTCCAATCGTACATCAGCCTATAGCAGGAGCCGTTGACTGGAGACCCACGTATATGCTGGTGCCACGCGGGAGGCTGAGCTGTATTTGAAATCATGGATCTCAAATTCAAAACACTATTTATATGTCATTGTCTGTCGCAGAAAATGCGAAAGCGTAAGTTGGCAATTTTTGCGAACCCTCGATTAGCAGTAGGAGTGTTGCACTGTGCGCATGAAATGAGCCCACCGAATGTGTGCAGCCAGGGAAGACCTAGAATGATGCTGGGGATACAACATCCAACGATTTAGCTGGAATCTAGATGTGATGGTCGCAAACGAGTAACATACCAGTATTTTTTATGAGGACTTAGCACGTGTGCAGTATTAAAGGCACTGCTGTAAAGGTTGTGTTCTAGCCGATTTGTTCAAACGTGCGATTCCGGTATGTTCAACCACGTATTATAGATGCACGCATCGAGCATTACCTGCAAAATTTCCCCATGCTCTTCCCACGTGTTTGTCCTGACTGCGTGTCCACGTATGACATTTCCTGGTTAACAGGTACCCGGTGTCGATCGAACGTTGAAGAAACTATTCGAAACGCATAGGCGTGGTTTCTGCTCGAAGGGTAGGTGGCCATCCGGGTCCAAGATATTCCGCTGCCCCGGCGAGGGCTACTGGCTAGACGCACACCGTATACAGCTGTTCCGTGCATCCACATACAAGGACTTCGCTACAGCCACGCCGAAGCCGACGCCTGTCTACATCGACGGAAACCAGTGGTGTGGCAAGGCACCCAAACGAAAATTCGTGCAGCAAGAGAAGAATTACCATCTGTGCAAGAGCGTTGCCGTCTCGTTTGACGGCAAGATTTACCGGGCGACAGATGCAGAGATAGAAGCAGCTTTGGGCAAAAAGGAAGGAGCGCCTGAAATTGATGCAGCCACGTACGTCAAGCTCGTACAGGAGACTCGCCGGTGCCACGCGGTGGAGAGGACCTTCAAACGCGGTTCCTGTCAAAACGCCGACAAGTCAAAACGCCGTCGGGTCCGCGTTGCCACGTGAATAGTAGTTTCGCGGTACATGGATGGATTGCCTTTTTTGGGTTGAGGTGCGCAGACAAGTGCGCAAACTTGAATATGTGTAGAAAACACGCGTGTCAGCCTCAACATATGAGGCTCTCCGTTCCAAAGAGAAGGCAAAAGGTAGGGCAAGTAGGAAGGATATACTGAAGCTACCAATGCACATTTTACTAGGGGGAGCGTTGGGATTGTTTTCACTGTCTCAATCCACAGACTGCCCTGTGTGTCGTTAGAGTGGGTTGTACAGGATGTCGAATAATACACAAATGGATGTTCCTGCCTCCTTGTTGTACACTGGTTGCATGACACCTGGCTCCTTTCGTTCGCACCCGAAGGCGTTTGCACTGGATGCACATTTCCTCACTGATAGGGTGTTCTTTCATAGCTACGTTATTGTGGAGAGTAATTGCCGTCGCTTCCTTTCCGAAGGTTAAACATTTGGATCTGGCCTTTGATTCTTGAATGCATACGTACGATCGTTCATTTTACGCCCGGAGGCGCACTCTTTAAGTGCCAGAGCGCTCATTAGTAGCATTCGTGTTGTGTCATTTCAATGACAAGAAACCGCTTGAGGTTTGGTCTATCAAGCTTCTCGTTTCCGGGACCGGTATAAGCTTGTCTCCGTTGCACTATGCCTTCGGAAGATGTAACTTAACCGTTTCCCGTTTACCTGTTAGGAGTCGTACGTAGCGACATAGGACCCAGAAAGGATTCTTCAGAATTCCTTCCTATCACACGTAGAAGTCGTACAACCCGCTTGGTTGACTCTCGTTCACATAAGACAATTGCCGGGAGTGCTGATGTTTTGTTTGCACCTCTGTCGTGTCTGTACTATGCCTGGTGTATTGTCGACGTATGGGGGCATGTATACGACACGCGTGCAAATAGTAGCTTTGTTCAATGAGGTATTTTAGGTTTAGCGGTGAGGGTATTACTCCTTACCTGGTATGTACTTTGGTTTGACGCCGGTTACGCTGAAGTATAACCGTTTATCGCATGGTATGAAATGGACCTTTATATATATACGATCGCCACGTCTACTAGCCTAAACCTTGGAACCACGCCTATTACGGGGAACATAGATACCTCAAATTAATATTGTGTGTGAGGATAGGGGCATAAACTAGCGTATTTGTTTGGAGTCCATTAGGAGCTCTGATCACGTGTTACACATTCTGGCACTGCTGTACATACGAGGGCTGACATTATCGTTTCACGTAGTGTGTCCACACCCACACACGCGCAGCACGTACTGCTTTCCGCGAGTTACTCGTAAGTGCGTTCCTGTTGAGGGCTCCTGGACGTCCGTACCCTTCGAGATTCAGCCGAATGAAACAATGATAGTGCAGTAGAGTACTGTATTGATTTATACCTAGTATGTCTGATGCAATCGTCAAGAGAAGGTGTTCCGCGACTAGTCTTTCACCGCAAGATTCGCGAATGCACGTGGCGGTCAACTCTGACGGAAGGCCCTGCTCTGCTGCCCTCCCCCATCGTCCCTCCCAAAGGCGTTCTCTTTAATGTGTTGACCCTGTATCGTGAACGGTTTGGCTTGTGCAGCCAGTGTAGAGAATTCCATTTAAATTACTGTAGTAGCAAATCAATGACAGGTCGGCGGCGGTTAAAGTGTTAATCGGGAGCGAACAGTTGTTCCGTTGGTTTCGCTACATGCACCATGAACACAAAACCAGAGTTCTCGGCTCACGCTTTGCCCCCTTGGTTGTATTAGAAACCCTGAAAGGCCATGAAGAGTGCTGCTGCTGTACTGGTGCACGTTACATTATTTGAATGACACGTCTTAAGGGGCTCTATCCTCTATACCCTACTTAACAACTGGCTTTGATAAAAACTGAAGGAGCACGCCATGGGAGGCCTACTCGTAGAACGAATAGAACTGTACAACACCATCACGGTACGTCGACAATATGGTGTAGTTCCTAATTTGTGTCATAAACCCCCGCCTGTCAGTAAACGATTGGATGAAAAGGTGCTACTCTTATCGTAGCATACGTACAAGTCTATCAAAGAAAGGCACCTGTGGACAAAGCCTTAGCCTTATCCAGCCCTGAACCTATGGCGACGTACTCTGCCTCGGTTGTAAACGAACGCCACACACACACATCTGAGGGCTTCTTGATCATCTGCCCGCGGCATACCCCAGGGTAACTTCGGTCGCCGGTTCCAAACGTCTCTTGTTAGACTTGTCGGCACAGTCAGCAACAGCAAAACCAATGGGTACCCCCTCACAAGCGCCAGATCGAAATGTGACTACCGTAGTCCTGTAACGATACGCCATTATCGGTAGAACTGCCTTCTAGTTCCTGTCCTTGATGTTTCGGAAGTGGCGCTCCACAACGAACAGCAGTGTAGATGAACACCCTCGTCACAATCGACAGCCGAATCAAGCTGGCCACCGTCCCCACGAAGGGGCGGGTTTGTATGGGCTCTTCTTTCGTCCATGATCCTACGGTATGTCCAGTTCGGGGGTCGCGAGGATGCCGGGCGATGAGTTCACGCCTAACCGAATCAAAACACGTCAGTAATCACCTTCTACGTAATCGGTAGGGTTCTCAATTCGCAGTTTCTTTTGAAACGCCAAACGATGCCCGTTCTCCTAGAGGTTGTTTGTGGGGAATATATATATATATATATATATTGTATATAGTAACTACTGTAAGGAGGCATGAAAGTCTCTGCAAACCTCATCCGCTGTATTCAACACGATTATATCTACTGTACGGCCATAATCAGTTGAAACACCTCTATATATTTCACTTTGCTGTCCACAATCATGCCGAACAAATATGCATCTGATCTGCCCGAAAATTCTCCGTATCTTGGAATCCACCGTACCAGTAGTCCGACCCACTGTCATCCGCTCTGCTTTAGACGGCAGAGGACATGCTACGAAAGTGGTGCACGATCTTTTTGTTAAGATTCCCGATTCGGCGGGGGTCTGTACCAGAGGATAAACTAGTGGTGCGGCGTCTGCCGCTCGCCGCAGGCGTGCAAGCCAGTCGTTTTTTTACCCCAGAGAGTACTCCAGGTGGACCCCGGAGGGCCGCCGAAGGAAAAAACAATTGCGATATATTCAGATATATTCGCGAACATACGCCTGAAAACCAAGTAAAGAACTGCGCTTGGACGCCTCCTGAACCTGGAAAAGGCGTGTAGCTGTACACTGGGCACTGGACACCTGTACACCAGCTGCAGTACACCGTGCACAAGGTGCAGCCTAGCCACGCAGTCCTGCCAGGATGTTTTCGACTACGGTGAATAGGGAAAGGTGCCTGAAAAACTGTTCAACTGGGGACAATGGAACCAGTTGAAGGTGCTTCAAAAAAGTTTCAAGTCTACGGCGAATTATAAGAAACAAGTTTTTAATTGTTGTTTCGGCCACGGCCATTTCGAGGAAACGACCCCAAAATTTGTTTCGCCGTACGGCGAAAATCAAACGCGCAACAAACGTGTTCGCCTGCAGCGCCAAATATATCTTGCGCGCCCAAGCTCAGCCACCCGGCGATTTTCGCGAAAAACTGTTACTTTGATCCGATTGTGGTGCCGGCGCAACCAGGGCCACAGCTATTAATAATGTATACCCCGGCCTGTACCTCATCCAGCACCCAAATTTTAGAGATATTGTGAGCTCCTCCAGATGAACCAACCCATGACCTACAGTGCTGGTACATAACGAATTGTACGGAAAAACAGGAGTGGACTCCCGACGATTTATGGTTAAGCAGCTCCGTCGTTCAGAAATCCTTTTAGACAGAAGCTGCTACCTCTATCGTTGCGCACGTCCAAAGTAATCCATCAAGCGAACGGTCTTGCCTCTCATGCCACTGCACCCCACCGGGTTGTTTGCTGTAATTTTCATTATCAAAGTTCGTGGAAAACCGATATATCTCGTGGTGTCTAAACTATCTATTTTCAAGCAAGCGGTCAAATGATGCTGTCTCGTAACTTGAATCACCGGTACTGGCACCTCCAACGCCGGCTTGTCCGAAGGAAGGTGCCCGCTTTGGGCTTTCACGCAAGAATGCATTTACATCGAATCCCACGCCAAGTCGAGGTCGTCAAGTTGCGCCAGGTTGGCACCCGGCTCATGTATCACCCCTTCATCCCCTTCATGGTACGTGCTCGCCGTCTGGGACGGGCCTTCCCCGCCTTTCGCGTGAGCATGGAGTTTTCTAGATGTGCGGATGCAGGTACTCCAGTCGCCTCGCATTGAAGTCTACAAAACGGGGAGCACCGCTTGGCGAAATTTTGTTGTTTTGGCTGTCGGGGCTTCGGAACTGAGGGACTACTCCACCCAATACCGTTTCAGACACAAGGGTTTTACAGAAGCTATTATTATGCATCTACAGTAGAGGCCCTGGGCGTGCTCATCGGGGTTATCGTCTACGTTTTGTGTCCAGTTTGTCGGCCGGCTCATCGACCTCAAACCTCCACAGATGATGAGAAGTCGCAGGAATGTTTGCTGCACCCCTACCGTGGCATGCTATTTGCCACCGCCACATTTTGTTGACGCAGATCTCAATGTCCTACTCAAGAAGCCAGGAGCATGGACCAAGCCTCATCTGCTCTCGGAAGCGGGGCCAGGTGTCGCTCCTGTCGGCGAAAGTGCAGCCATCTCATTATCGTAGACAGTCGCGAAATGTTAGCATAAAGACGACAATCCCGCTCCAACGAAATCCCGCATGGTCCAGCCTTCCCCGGATGTTACGTAGGTACTTGTGTTCATATAGGTATCTCTGCATGAGGTAGGAAACTTTCCTAGGGGCAGCTATTACCTAGTAAATTACTGGACAGCATCCACACCGTGTCTTACACCGCGTGTCTTCCTTTGCCGACAGGAGGAGATTCTTCTCGCCCTGGCTACTACTCAACTCGACAGGAAATACGGATCGCGTCAAAATTGACTCCATATCGTGAACGTTGAAGAATTCAGCAGTTAGTTTAAGTAGATGTTTTCGCGAAGAAAGCGAGTCACACATACCTCCGCCGCCACTGTTGCGGCGGCCATTGTTGGAACTGTAAAACACGATGGGTAGAAGCTTGGTGCTACGAGGCAAGGGCCGCAGAGAAGAGGAGGTAATCACTGTGGGTGCGTGTGGGAAGGGGGTTCACCCAACAGGTGGTTTCAACTTGCCCGGTCGGAACGCGTCGCCCAGGGGTTTCGCATGCTGTATGCTGGACGTACACCCCCGACCGCATCCTTGGTGTTTCTCAACGCTATCCCGTTGTTTAAAAGGAACTTATGCAAGGACTACAGGATAACAAAAGGGCATACTAAAAAGGGACCAAGTGCTAAAGGCTCTAGGCTACATCGGAACGAACCGCTATGGTCTCGCATGCACCCATTGGGATTATGCCTGTGGGATTCGCTCGTGAAGCAGTTCTGACTCATTGTACGGTAGGGGTGATGTTCCATGGTTTTTCTGAGGCTCCTCACGTGACCAGCTCAATACTCAACCGAGAAACATATTTGGATGGAAATTAAAGGACTACCCGATAAACTATACCACCCTATACACTACAGTGTAGTAGGTATACAACCACCCATGCTACGATAAAGGTGCACCATCCAGTTGTTTTCTGAGGCTCCTCGCTTTAGGAGCTCTGTACTCCACCCCACAAACTGAGTTTGAGTAAACTTAACGGGCAGCTTAACTAACCAACCCATGGACTAGGTCTAAACTGCAATCGTATCGTGAAACAAGACTGGTAACCCGATGGTTTTCGGGTTAAGGAGCCGCGTCATTCAGAAACAATAGAACGTCAAAACATGCTCCCTCTATCGTAGCACGCGTCTAACAAAACATACTGCTAAAGAAGAATTTAATTGCTATAGAGTTTGGGCAAAGGAGCCCCGTCACTCAGAGCGTGTTTCAGCCAAAACGTACTATCTCGCTCGTAGCACGCCTGCTATGCATCGCTTGTGATACAGAGTGCTGGCGATGGAGGGCTCCAATTTCAACCAAAGATGAGTCGCAAATGACTCTGGGCTCTAGCTTGTCTGTGAACGAACTCCAAAGAGGGAATCAATGGTGAGTCATGGATGTCAAGACGACCTTAACTTTCACCAACAACAAGGCGTTGCAGAAGGAATACGGTAGGGTGGAACAGGTGGATGCTAACCTGCCCACTAAGACCCCTCCCCCTGGAATCGGAAATCTTCCTCGGCTAGCGATTTCCGCGCCGAACGTGTGGCCAAGAATCTGTTTCAAAGCCTCGAAATAATCTAAAGCCCGCCAGACCATGGCGAATGTGTCGGGCTCCTTTGTCATAGGTTCCACCAGCAGCGCTACCATCTTAAGCCATCTCAAGTGCAAGAAACCTCGCAGGCTTTCCTTTGCACGGATCACTTTTCTTCGCGTTGGTGTCCTCGACGCGAAGCGACGCCCATTACACAGAGCCGGAACCACATGCTGGGCGAGGAGTCGCTAGCCGAGGAATGTTTCCGATTAAACCATAGGGCCGTCTTAGTGGACAGGTTAGCATCCGCCTGTTCCATCCTACCATATTCCTTCTGTGAAAACTTCTTGTTGAGAATGGAAGTTATCGTCGTTGGTTCCTCCTATATAGTCCTCCTCCGCCTCTGCTTCTAGGTTATATTTATTTTCTTCGTCGTTCTCCTCAATTTGGTTTTCCTCCCCCACTGAATTCTCCTCCTCTTCCTCCTCTTCGTCGGACCCACCAATGTCGATAGGAACACCGCTTGCTTGCTGTCGGTTTCCCCTTCCCTTTCACCTAATCTATGTTGTGGTCGGATCGCCACGCTGTTCCTTTCTTGGGGCGCTTTCGCGACTTAATTGCCAGCATCCTCTCTTTCACGGGTACATCCTCTGACTCGCTCACGTTGCACTTGGCTCAGAATGCCAAAGACACGAGATCCTTGGACCTCGACAGCCATGGCGTGTTCCGTTCGTGGTGGCCCATGGAGTACTTTCATACCCAACGGTCATCTTTGCAAAAAAGGCATTTGAGGGGCGCGTTAGCGCAGGGCGAATGCTCGCTTCCTTTCGACGCCGTTTTCAGGCTGAGTGTGAGAAGGTGTTCCGCTCGTCACCCCTTCCAGCGATGGTGCAGCTAAAGAACACGCTAGGCCGCGCTAGGCGTATTTTCTCCCTTCGGGTGCAGCCTGTACCCATTCATGTTATGCAGGCCCTCACAACCGCTACTATACAGAAGCCGCTTGTGTCTCTCTGCTGCAAGGCCTGTGGAGTACACGCCGAGTTGGTACACGCACGAACAACGGAGCCAAATGGGATCGTAACGCGAATTGAGGAAGCTTGTCGTTGCTAGTGTTTTCGAAACGTGCAGAGATAGTTACGAAGGGCGGTTGCAACTGATTCTAAACATCGGTAAATGGATAGAATCGAGCCAGAACATATCTTCACTCATTCTGGTCAGCACGGTTTCCGTCAGAGGTTTGTCAGAACACGAAATACATAATTATGAGACAGTTGTTAATCGTTTAACCCGCTTTTTACTTGGAGTAGTCGACCCGACCGGTGATATATTTATGATCCCAGAGCGAGTTCAAGCGCAGATAATCATACCAATGTTGAGTTTGATTATTAAGTACTATCGTATCAAATGATAGATGTTCGTGAGGAACTTCTGTGAAGGCAGACATCGTATTTCATAATACGAGTATCATACCTACCATATGCTAGTCAAAACTTCCAGCATACAGCGCC
>JAYJME010003552.1:0-11971 GCA_036873775.1 Costaria costata | reverse complement strand
GTTTCTGATATACTCACGAAATCATCCGCAAACATCAACCCCGACACCGCATCTTCCCCCACCTTGACCCCCTGCGATGCTGCTTCAACTGCTACTATCATGTCATTAATGTATACCTTGAATAGATTATAGGAACCAGGAACACACAGCAGGCTCAGGAAGAGCGGCGCGATTTCAGCTTCTTTAGATTTTTGCTTTATCTTCGTGGCAGTGCTGTCTGCTTCTGCTATCCTGTGTCTGCATGTCACATCAGCCATGGTATAACAGCAGCCGCTGTCGTACTTCAAGGTTTTCCGTTTGTGACAGCCGCAAAATATGCTTCTGTATGTGCGTGTGTATGAATATCTTGAACACAGACAGTCAGGACGATTTCCACCCACGCGTTCTCTGAATTTCAAAGGCACCCGCTCAGTTCATAGCAGTTCAACAGCATTGTGCAACAGCAGCAGTGAACCTTACCTAGGCTCATACTGGTATCCATAGGAGCGCCTGCGTCCTCCGTTTCAACTTGCGACGCTCCCAAGATTTCAAATCAACCACATCCCGAAGGAGAACCTCGTAATGTATACGTGCTTTATGTCGATATCTCCCGGTACCTAAGCTCGTCAGCAGTGTCACATGCCGTAAGTCCTGTCAACGCTCCAGAGAACAACGAATACGCTAGCGTGCTTCGTGAGCCTCTTGGGGAGTTGAGGCCAAGTTTACTGACCGCCCCGTGGGGAAAAGCTGAGGTTCCGATTCCGTCATGCCTGGCGAGATCGTTGAGGGCGCTGGACCGGTGAGGAGTGAGGCGGACAATGCTGCTTTACTGGAGATGGTTGATGGGATACAGAGGGAACTGATGAAGGTTAATGAGATGAAGAGGGAATTGGAACGAGTATCGGAGCTAAGCGATTTCGAAAAAAACGGAGGACCAGCCCGGCCCACCACCTCTAGGAACCTGAACCAGTATTGGCCGCGTACGCTGAGGATTACCGTAGCGACGAGAACATGCTGGAAGGATACGCCTACGTCAAGTGGCTAGATTTTCGAATCTCTGAGGTCGAGTCCCTACTGGAGAGACTATCGGAGGCAAGCTCTGTAAAACCCCAAGAGCCCGAGCTGGGTCCTAGCAAGGCCGAGGATGGACCCCAGTTGCTGGTAGATTCTCTTGGGGCTGGTGGTGAGAACGCTGGGGAGCAGAGGCAACATCAACAACAGCAGTAGCAGCAACAACAACGAGGGGGTTGGAAACAAGGGGAGATCGAACAAGAACAGGCTTTAACATCCGGCCCGGTATGCCCTATCATGGCTGCAACACCCGGCGATGGATGCACGTACGGAGGAAGCAAAATGTAGTTTCTGGTGTTTTGAGATCTGACGTTCAGGGTTTTGGCGTTTAGAACTTCAAAATGTAATATGTTGGATTTACCCTTGTTACGACCCTATTTCACTCAGCTGATGATTACCGGGTTCGCTGTTGGAGTTAATAGACTACGGTTTGTATTTATATTTAGGATTTAGGTTTTCGCAATTTGGGTTTGCAGTTTTGGTTCTCAATTACTTTTCTGGATTTTAGTTGTTGACGTTTGGAGTGATTTTCAGTTGTACTGCAATCTTTGTTTCCGTCACAACAGTACAGGGAGGATATTGATACGAGTAGTTAGTACTTCGTATTGTCTTTTTTTTTGGGTAAACGATAATATGGCATCACCCCGTATCGATTATAAAGCAGGGAAGATGTGCATTGTGCTTATGATTGGATGCTGGCTGGGTTACTGTTGGATATATTAGGGAGGTCCAATGGTAGGTTGACTTTATGGTAGTGGGAAATGCATGACGGGATACCCCGTTCGGCGGGATTCGGGTGGTGCTTCGCCGACTCTTCTTGTCTCGTGGTGGCTTGTCATCCCATTCGAGAGGAGCACACATATATACGTGATTACTCTGTATATCTCCCGGTACCTAGGCTCGTCAGCAGTGTCACATCTTGTAAGTCCTGTCAGCGCTTCAGAGGACAGCGAAATGGGGTCATACGAATTATACGTTTCCGGCACCGTCTTGGTAGTCATATCCTGCGTTAAACATGTGCCGGCGATAGCGTTTAGGTCGATTCTCGTACCTACAGCGAATTTTGCTGTTCCCAGGTTCAACGTCTCATCCGCTCGCGAGTCATGTGGCTTATTATATCCGACTTCACTGGGCGTTCCGGCCCCGGACCTGTCGATATAACCTACCCCTGTTGTTAGTTCCTCTGCTGGCTGATTCAAAGCACGAGGGCGACAGGGACCCCCCTTTCGACCCCACGTGTCTGTGCCCACCGCTGTTTAGGATATGTGTCCTGGTTCCTCTTGTCCATCCAGTAATATTTGGAGGACGAACATCCATAGAACTTCCATTGAAATAGGAACGCGTCGTTACCGTCTCGTAACACTGGAGGATTTTACAGTAGATCGAGCTGCACTCCCTTCTCGTGGAGCTACCCAACCGAAAACACACTCGATCCTAAATTGGGAACAATCATCACTTCCAGGTGGATCGGTACCAACTTAACGTGGGTCGTTCCGTCGTCGAAAAATCGAGAGTGCTTTTGGATGTAGCGCTCGATAGGCCGCACGATCCTCGTCGTAGTGTATCTTGTTGACCACGTGTTGGAAAACACGACATTTGGCGGGCACCATATCATGTGAAGCTGCTGTATCGATCAACACTGCTGCGTCACCGGTGTTCGAATGGACTCTTTAGCAGTTGCCGGTTTCGTGCGGGTTCAGGCTATTGGCCTTATATGGAATACATATAGTCCGTGCAGAATAGTTTGTCCAACCGGTGTCCGGCTAATAACTTTACAAGTACGACGAATTGCAAGATATGACCACCATCGTCGTGATCACCAGGGCCAAGGGAACGAAAGCTGTTTTGGCAGGTATTGTTTTTACGCTCTAAAATCAAGCAAGTTCCTTTTGCCCTGGACCAAAACCAGTTAATTTTCACTAAATCAGGAATATATATATCGAACTATCACTTTACTTGAAACAATAAATAAAGGTTCATTTGGGAACGGTTAAGAGGAATCGTTTGCCTTCCTTGAATTTATTATCCTCTTGATAGGTTTCCTATATAAAACGAAAATCTATGACGTCCCAGATCGGGGTTTCTGCTAATATCTGCGTGAAATTTGTGTGTGTGTTTGTTTTTGTTTTGGAGAAGTGGGTCCGCCTGGGGAATCAAGCAAGCTGTCCAAATCCATCGTCAAAAACGTGCTGTGCTAAGTTCACCGCCCAGGTAAAACGAATATATGTTTCATTGGTGTATCGATGACAAAGAGGCAAATATTACTCAAAACAGAAAACGAATCCAACAGGGATCCTCCCGGCGGTTTGTGCACGGCTTGGCGACCGTGTGTCTTCTCGCGTACCTCGTATGCGGACATGTACCCTCGCTGAGCGATAACCCCATACCTGCTGCCCCCACAGCCAACCTTCTGAAGTGGAGTGTGTACAGCAAAAAAATGTCGTACGACTTGAAATCCTCCGCTGGCAACACACGGCAGGTGTGTCTACGGTTGTATTCCCGCCGTAGGGCTGTTAGCTGCTGCTGTAAATTCTCCTGGCCACTGTATACGCGGGGTTGCCCTAGGTTAAGCTTCCACCATGGACATAAGCTGCTGCTACTCCCTGCCTACGGTTGTGCTTCGCCGTAGGGTTTTAGCTACTACTGTTGTACATCAGTAGCTGCTCCCTAAAAATGACGTCGCCACCATATCATCTCTGGGATCTTCCATCACCGTACACACGGCTCCCTGTCCACCACCGGGGCCTCTCTTTGCCATGTGCATATAAACCAGTATGAGTTCACAATCTATCATAACCAACCATGCATGAAGCCTCTAGCGTGCAAGCTCGAAAATACAAAACAATATCCCTCGACCCAAGTTATTGGTGGTTATATAGCACTTCTCACTAGCCTACGAAGTCGCGTGGCTGTAGAGCAGGTTTGACTGTCCCAAAAATACCGACCCCCGCAGGCCATCTGCCATGCAAGTCAGAAGACAACTCGCCGATCGAGCTGCCCTCCCTGCTCCCTCTTCCACCATCGAAGAATTCCGACGAGGGCGGTCCAGCATCTCTCCCTGCTGTACCAGCGGTGGCTGTCTCTTTCTCTCCACCGAACACCTCCCTGCGCCTTGCTGCTCGTCTTCGCTGGTCTTCAAAAAGGCTGGCTCCCTTCCCACCAAGCTCCCTGTGAGATATGCCATACTACTTCTGGTCGCCTGCACTTTCGTTCGTCAGTTTCTTCGAGAGCATGGCCCTGTTCCAATACTGCTGACCCGTAGATCCCTCATGAGGCTGGACCGAATCCGTCCTCGAGAGTGTTCGTTAGCTCGAAGCGGGATAGGTTTGAAGTCATCATATTAGTCTCCCAACAGGGTAGAGGCAAGTCGAGGAGTACTTAGGGGTGCCACATCACCCCATCATCAACACACAGGTCCAGCAAAACAAATGCAGAAAAAATGCGGAATAACCAATACCCGAACCGACATGGAAATTATACGTGGCCGTGATACTGAAAATCCCAAAGCAACAGCAGAACCAGATGTACATTATACGGCTTAATATGAGTTTTATATCCAGTGGAAAACCCCATAATGGGTAGACTCAGAGCGAAACCAGAGCGAACTCTCGGGGCACGGATAAACCACCGCACATACTCCCGACGTCCCGACATTCCGCAACCAGAAAACCCATCAACCATAGACCCGCCCAACCTGCGTCGCGTCTGTACCTTGCTTCAACAGCAACCAGCAGCCATTGATGCGTTCATCATTCGTGCGGCTTTGTGGGGTAGGACTGCATCTATGTCTCTCTTTTACCGCTCGCAGAAGGCGTGACACGCTCAGCCCATGCGCCCAGCGTGCCCCCCGGCTCATCGCCTCTCCGACGTATACAATGAAAGAAAGGTAAAACGATGAATTACATTGCTGTTTAGGACATGTAGATATCCCTCGTCCCGGAAGTGCTCCTCTTCCTCAGGCGTAGTTGTGGGAGGCGGCACACGACCCAAGCTCTACCAGCAGGTCAAGTACGACCTCCACGCTGCCGAGCAGTCCGGTTGGGTTTGGCCCCCAAATAGCGGTGTCGCCTACCCAAAGCCGAACGGATACATACAGCCGGCCAACACGCCCCGCTGCCACCCGCAGGGAGTATCCCCGAAGCATTGAGTCCTCCTTCCCGCGCCACTTACGGTGACCTTCCGGTGCCACTTTCAGCACAGCTGGGGCCCCATCAAGAAAAATGTTGGCTCATGCTACGGTAGGGGTGCACTCGTTGTTTGTGAGGCCCCTAACGTGGATAGGTCTCTCTCTCACCCAAAAACCTGAGTCTGAGAAAATGACAGGGGCAACCCGATGCATAATCCCATGTCCTCGGATACGTACTTGAATCGTATTGTTACGATAAAACGATGATGTTGGCTAGTTCCTCACTTGAGGAGCCACTTAAGCCAGACGTTTCAGGGGCCAAAAGCGCTACTCCTATCGCAGCACGCGTATGTCACCAAAAGCTTGACCGACCAAAGAGTCGTTACATTCGTATAAACTCCTACAAATCAAATTTGCCGCAGTCGGCAGAAGTGAAAGGGGGAGGGAGCTTCAAACAAAAAACGCAATATGGCAGACGGCACGATATTAGAAGCCGTCGGCTGCCATGGCGTCTGCGGTCTGCCCCAGAGCATCCCACAACTCTTGGACATGTCTGATATTCGTCGAGGGGAAACACACGCAAATCCTCAGGCAGGTCTTGTGTCCTATCTTGGTGGACGAAAACAAAGAAAACCCTGAAGAAATAATCCGCGACCTTCCACACAATCAGAAGCCACAACACGACCACGAAGGTATCCGAGAGCGGGGGGAGAGAGTAAGGGGACGGGGATATGCAAGATTAGTTTACTCCAGTCGTGAATGTGTTTACCGACGAGGGGGATGTAAACATCATGCTGGAGGTCGCCCTTGTGGGGTTAACTTCCCATGGGAGAGGTTGAAGGGGACGAGTTAGTTCTCTACCTCTTCATCGGCTTTTCTGCTTCTAGGCGCAGCTGAAACATAGGTTCGGCTGTCAAGCTCTGCCTGAAACAAGACCAGTGTAGCATATTGTTACGAAACACTATATGGGCCTCCGTACCCCGGAAAGGACAGCACGAAGTGTGAGCGGTTCGCCCCTCGCCGTACGATTGGTCACGCCTGCAGCCCATCGGAGCATTGGTCAATTTTGTTCAGCATGTAAACGTATCAAGCACGGTCTGTCATCCGGGGACACATGGGAGGTGCAAAATGTAGGCCAAACCACTTCCGCCCCCCGTCGCTACCGGACGAAAGTCACTTCATTAGTTCGTCGTAGACCATACTCTACGCGAATAGGGCACAATTGGACCGCTGCCTTCTGTACGTAAATGAAACAGCGCCGGTTTCCCGCTCATGTACGCAGAGTGGGTCGGGCCACGTTCGACACATATATTCTTGATCCCTTTGCGACCGTATGTTTTACCCTTGCTCATTACGTACCTTAGCTCCTCGTTGGCCGCATCTGTCGCCTTGAGCCGCAAGCACACGAGGCCAAAGCGCGGTGGCGCGACGATCTCGAACCTTGAGCGAGACCGAGGGAAGAGTAACATAAGGCACCCTCTCACTCGTGGCAAGCGAGGGAACATATTTCCGACGTCTCGTTTTGTTTACTGTTGACTAAATTGTACCCGGTGCACTGGAAAACATAATGTAACAGTCTGAGCTGCTCGCACCAAAAAGAAACGTACGACAAAGAGAAGAAGAAAGTCCTGACCATCAGTCTTCTACTTGGATGCACTGATTGCTGAAATCAAGCTCATGCCGCTCCAGTTGTCACCTTTGGTCCGTCTTCACCATTTCCGCGAAATCGCTCGCAAGCTTTGTGTGACGTCGAATATGGTCCCTGACCTTGTCCAGGCCGAACGCGCGCATCGTGGACCAGATCGTCAGCGATTGAAACTTGCGGTTAACCCTTTTACCACCCCACAAAAGTATCCCATACTATTTACAAGTACTTTTGTCCCCAAAAACCGTTTCCGGCTCTAAAGGGGTTAAGGGGCACCTACGAGCAAGTTGAATCGACGAGTAACTTATGGCTTGGGCCTGAAGCATGGAAACAACGCGGCCGACCAAACGAATAAAACAAGGGGCGGCGTTGTCCAGCACCGCTCGTTGGCGTACGTACGCCCTTCTTTCCCCCCTACAGGCTACCAGCTGGTCTGGCCCGAAGGCACCCGGGCATGCAACCACTTCGCCACCCAAGCTTTGCCCTTCTGGCTATTACATTTTGTATGGATTGTTTTCAACATAAATTCATCAACTGAAAAAAATGTACTCATTTTCAAAGGACTAGTCCTTGATTATATAAAAACTCGGCCGAGGTTTCAGCGGAAACAGCGGAAACAAGAAACAACGAAAACAATATTCCCCCCCGTGATTTTCAGGAAGACATCGTAGCGAATCAACATTAATAGCGTTCAGTCGACAAATGTTAAGAGTTGAGGCGATTGTTCCCGTTTTATTAATCGAAATTAAGAACATGGGGGGTGGGGAACATGGTACATACGTACATACACAACACCCCTGGTAGGGCCTTGTACCAGCGATGGCCGTTACGGCGTAAACGTAATTACGCGTAACCTGTTTGGACTGGCTGTATCTGAAACATTTGACGTAGCTACATCTGTCCCCAGGGCCTCTATATAGAAACGCCTTCATAGGTGGGTGGAAACCCAACGTATAGACCGCTAAAAACAACTTTAAACCGGGGATAAGACTTTTTTATTCCCGGGAGGATAATTGCAAACATCCCCTGATAGTAGACGTAATTACGCCGAATGTTAAAAAAGGTTGCCTTCCCGTACTTACGCCAAAGTGTTTGGTCGACATCGACGTAACGGCTATTTCTGCTTTGTATAGTACTATGCACAGCGCTGGGAGGTTCTTGCAACTGTCTTCGCACCTGTATATCCTTATAGCCAGGCATCTGGTCTCCTTGGCGTTCCTTCGAATGCAAAATATCCTGCTGAACGGGCAGTGCGTCGACCAGATAGGCGCTCTGTTTGACCCAAATGGCTGTGCAGTCGAAATTCACCAAGAGCGTATTGTTCCCGACAGAACGCCCGAGTGGGGGGCGGAAGCGGGCAATCGATGAAAGCAGGATAGTCAGAAGGAAGCCAGGGAGGCAGCCACCACCAGCAACATAAAATATAGGCGCGTATCAACAGTTATTCCCGCGCATGTCACGGTGTGTCGCGGACTGTCGTGGCCTGTCGCGGGCCCGCCGTGCCATGTAGCGGCATGTTGCGAGCCGTGTCGCGGCAGCCGCGAAAGGGCCCGTGACATACCGTAAATATATATATATATATATATAATGAACATCCCTCGCGGGTGGGCTCCTCCGGTGGCGGTTGCGCCAGCGAGACACACGGTATCTTTGCCAGCCGCAGTTCAGGGCTCGCTGATGGTGATCACGAGATTTTCCCATCCGATCTACGGGACGACCCTGCTATGCAGCATCGACCAGCACCTCTTACGACAAAAGGGCAGCATCAGGGACCCAGGCCTCCGCTTTACATGGGCATTTAGATCCGCGCGGCGACGGGGCGCCGGGGTCGCCAGACATCAGAGTTTGGCCCGCGACCACCTCGCCTACTGCGACCTGGCGACCGACCACCAGCAGCGGTCGTACGACATCGTGCGCGAGCACCATGCCCTCACAGTTTCCCGCGTGGACCGCAGAAAATCCGCCCGTTCCGACGCTTTGTGCCCGGTTCCCAAATTCGCTGTGGGTGGGTGGGTGTTGGTGTATAACACGGCTGCCACCATCCGCCAGGACGCGAAAGATGACGCGTATGCCACGGTTAACTTTGGTGGGCCTCATCGTGCACCCCACGAAGGCCCTTGGTATGCCCCACGGCAATCCATGGCGTCATCAAAAGCTTAGCCATGGTATCATTGAAGCCGATGTATCTCATTCAGAGTATCATGAGTAGCATCATAATGGTTATAAAGCGCGGTAAATCAGATGACTATTTACAGCAGTATCACTACGACTACTACACAGCGTAGTTGTATTATAGACGGACCGGCAGGTGCTTCCAGTACAACTACCACTGCCTCACTAGAGGCCCGAAGCGCCTTACCAGACTCAAAGTTGAAGAATAGACCCTTAGACCCTGGGAGCTTTTGGATCTGCGACCCCAATATAAATAAAAACGTCGTAATGCCTACGCATCGGAAAGACAGTCAAAGAGTACAGGGATATGTCTCAAATCAGAGAGATACGCTCAGCCGACGAGGCAGCCACCTGTGCACGCGATCGCATGTCGCTTTAGCTGGTCCATGAGAGTGTGCTCCAGCATCGGTGCTGCATAGTTAACCGGACCTCCAACCTACTTCTGTTCCTCGGATATGACGGCGAGGTATTAATCTACCAATGGACTCGAGCACGGGTTGCCTGAGCACGAATTGCCTACCCGGCGGGCGGGGTCATATTTAGCCTTAGAGGCAAAACCCGGTTCAGATGAAGCCGGCCGTGTATCGTTTTGCGCGATAGAAAATACCAGAAAAAGGAATCATACTCATAGAAACTCAAGCAAATCGTACACCTTAGATGGGAAAACATGCGTTGTATAATACGACTGGTAACAGGACACCGAGGCGACTGCACAAAACCAAACATAAAAATACAAAATAGAAGATAATGAAAGCTAAACGAAACGAAACGAATTAAACCAAACCAAAGTGAAAGGAAGCAAAAAAGAGAAGAGAAAGGAAAGGAACTACGAGTAGAAGTATGAAACGAACGACGAAGCATTGGTTGACTAAAACATGATATATATACGTACTCGTATTATGTGCTTCATTTGACGTGTACGTATAATATGTGTTGTTTTGTCACATTTAACCAAAATATCGCTTGCCAAATAGTAGGGGCTTCCATACGCAAATCATACTAATAGTGAGGGGGAAGAGATATTATAGCATCTCAAACAACGTAAAATGACACCGCATCCCCCGTGCGACATATTCTACCTGGTATGATTGTTCTGCTTTGTTGCTGCTTGGTCGAGGCTTGGTGGTACACTGCATGTGGTCATGTGCTTAGCGGGCACACCATACTGGCGTATTTTTACTCGTACTTCAGCGTAGTCTTACCGTTTTACGGCCTAGCCAGGCATTCCATTATATAATATGTGAGTGTCGAACACTGTTCGCGATCTCTCCAACAGTGGCGTACAAGACATGTTCAGAAGCCGGTGGGAAGGCAAGGTGTGTCAATGACACCAGGCGCAGTCAGCGGTTGGTGTCCCTGGTGAATTCTTGTAGCAAGGGTATACAGAGAGGTGCGGAAGATACCTGGGGTCTATCGAGATCTATCAGCTAAGGAAGGAACCTACGTTATATTCGTACACATATCTATACATAAACATTATATATACAAGGGGGCAAGACTGCGCATGTGTGCCGGCTGACGCCGGCCCACATGCTCCGTGGAGGGGGGAAGGGGTGGAGGGGTAGAAAGGCTATTTGGGAGAGATCATCCTTACTATTGTAAATAGTGTTGTCGTGGGTGTTAGGGGTAAATACAATGCCAAGTGGTCGAAAGTCGACGTCAAACACGTACATTCACAAAAGCAAAATAATATCGCACACATAACGAAAGCATTCGTAATAGGCTCGAGTTCTTCCGCTGAACTTGCACCCCCGTTTCTTTATCTTGATACAACTGCCATATAGCCCCGCCCCTGCCGGCACGCTACGGCACGCACAACGTTACTACAGGTTCTGGATAAAAATCTCTGTTCGCCAACGTTGCGTAAAGATGTATGGGCAAACATGCCGAAACTGCACTGCTGTGCTCTGTACGTTGGGATTTAGTTTCTTGAAGTTAGTGCAGGAATGACAATCTCGCTGAGAGTTGACGGGCTTTCAGTTCCGAGTCAAGTTTTGGAAATCGACTTTTCGACCTTTTTTCGGAAAAGTTTCGACGTTTTTTTTGCAATTTTGAAACATCTTGAAATTAATGCAGGATCATCTCTCGTACGGACTTGACGGGATCTCGATTCTGAGGCCGGATTTGAGGATCGAATTTTTCACTTTTTGGCGAAAAAATAAAATAAAAATAAAATATCTTGAAGTTAGTGTGGGGAAAAATATGTTGAAATTAGTGTGGGAATTGTTTAATCTTGAAGTTAGCGTGGATATTAAGTTAGTACGGGCGGCGCGAATCCGCCCCGTTCGCGGGGAGAGAGCGAGCGGTCCCCGGGAGGGCGCCTTCCCACCCCCCCCGCTCGCCGAGTTGGGCTTGGTCGGCCGTTCTTTCGCCGGGGTCACGGAGGGCCGCCGTGTGGGGCTGGTGTGACACCCTCGTGCCGCCGAGTCGGGCATGAGGGCCCGTTCCATCGACGGGTACACCGAGGGCTGCCGTGTCGAGGGTGCGTGGTGCGTGCTCGGTGCCGCGGGTGGTCCGGTGGCGCGTATAGAGCCGGTTCCCCGCGGGGAATACTAAAAACGGCGTAGTCGTGAATATCCGACACGTCACCACCATATAACAGTGACGAGTGACGAGAGCATAAGCAAGAAAACAAAGAAAAAAAGGACTACTGTTGTTGTTCCGCAAGTAATAGCCGGCAAGATTTTTTCTCGCAATCAAAATATCTATCTATTATATATAGTTCGTCTGATGCCCAAAAAACAATACTTTAATCAAGTGATCTTTGATGCCCACTTTATCATAGCAACTTAGAGTGGAGCAAAAGCAAACAAAAAATATATCTTTTTTTTTCTCCCACACTTTCAAAGCACGCTTCTCCCTACGCCGGCATGCCCGGCACCGTCTCCTTACGTCGCAGGCTGGCATACTGTAGTACAACTCGTACGTGCGCCGTGCTTGTCGTCGTGGCCACAGCGATTCGCGGCTGCTCTACGTAC